>ONZH01026254.1:0-142500 GCA_900303285.1 Rhinella marina
GCTGATCTGAGGTCTGATGGGGGCACAATACGCTGATCTGAGGTCTGATGGGGGCACAATAGCTGATCTGAGGTCTGATGGGGGCACAATACGCTGATCTGAGGTCTGATGGGGGCACAATACGCTGATCTGAGGTCTGATGGGGGGCACAATACGCTGATCTGAGGTCTGATGGGGGCACAATATGGCTGATCTGAGGTCTGATGGGGCACAATACGCTGATCTGAGGTCTGATGGGGGCACAATACGCTGATCTGAGGTCTGATGGGGGCACAATACGCTGATCTGAGGTCTGATGGGGGCACAATACGCTGATCTGAGGTCTGATGGGGGCACATTGATATGCTGATCTGAGGTCTGATGGGGGCACAATATACGCTGATCTGAGGTCTGATGGGGGCACAATAGGCTGATCTGAGGTCTGATGGGGGCACAATAGGCTGATCTGAGGTCTGATGGGGGCACAATACGCTGATCTGAGGTCTGATGGGGCACAATATGCTGATCTGAGGTCTGATGGGGCACAATATGCTGAGGTGATCTGAGGTCTGATGGGGGCACAATACGCTGATCTGAGGTCTGATGGGGGCACAATACTGCTGATCTGAGGTCTGATGGGGGCACAGTACGCTGATCTGAGGTCTGATGGGGGCACAATACGCTGATCTGAGGTCTGATGGGGGCACATTAAGCTGATCTGAGGTCTGATGGGGGCACAATACGCTGATCTGAGGTCTGATGGGGGCACAGTTAGGCTGATCTGAGGTCTGATGGGGCACAGTAGGCTGATCTGAGGTCTGATGGGGCACAATACGCTGATCTGAGGTCTGATGGGGGCACAGTAGGCTGATCTGAGGTCTGATGGGGCACAATACGCTGATCTGAGGTCTGATGGGGCACAATAGGCTGATGTGAGGTCTGATGGGGGCACAGTAGGCTGATCTGAGGTCTGATGGGGCACAATATGATCTGAGGTCTGATGGGGGCACAATACGCTGATCTGAGGTCTGATGGGGCACAATACGCTGATCTGAGGTCTGATGGGGGCACAGTAATCGCTGATCTGAGGTCTGATGGGGGCACATTCTGCTGATCTGAGGTCTGATGGGGGCACAATATGCTGATCTGAGGTCTGATGGGGCAATACTGATGAGGTCTGATGGGGCACATATGCTGATCTGAGGTCTGATGGGGGCACAGTAGCTGATGTGAGGTCTGATGGGGCACAATACGCTGATCTGAGGTCTGATGGGGCACAGTAGGCTGATGTGAGGTCTGATGGGGGCACAGTAGGCTGATCTGAGGTCTGATGGGGCACAATACGCTGATCTGAGGTCTGATGGGGGGCACATATACGCTGATCTGAGGTCTGATGGGGGCACAATACGCTGATCTGAGGTCTGATGGGGGCACATACGGCTGATCTGAGGTCTGATGGGGGCACATTCTGCTGATCTGAGGTCTGATGGGGGCACAATATGCTGATCTGAGGTCTGATGGGGCACAATACTCTGATCTGAGGTCTGATGGGGACACAGTATGCTGATCTGAAGTCTGAATGGGGGCACAGTAGGCTGATCGAGGTCTGATGGGGGCACATTCTGCTGATCTGAGGTCTGATGGGGGCACATTAAGCTGATCTGAGGTCTGATGGGGGCACAATACGCTGATCTGAGGTCTGATGGGGGCACAATACGCTGATCTGAGGTCTGATGGGGGCACATTCTGCTGATCTGAGGTCTGATGGGGGCACATTAAGCTGATCTGAGGTCTGATGGGGGCACATTCTGCTGATCTGAGGTCTGATGGGAGCACAATATGCTGATCTGAGGTCTGATGGGGCACAATACGCTGATCTGAGGTCTGATGGGGACACAGTATGCTGATCTGAAGTCTGATGGGGGCACAATACGCTGATCTGAGGTCTGATGGGGACACAGTATGCTGATCTGAAGTCTGATGGGGGCACAGTATGCTGATCTGAGGTCTGATGGGGGCACATTCTGCTGATCTGAGGTCTGATGGGGGGCACATTAAGCTGATCTGAGGTCTGATGGGGGCACAATACGCTGATCTGAGGTCTGATGGGGCACAATACGCTGATCTGAGGTCTGATGGGGCACAATACGCTGATCTAAGGTCTGATGGGGCACAATACGCTGATCTGAGGTCTGATGGGGGCACATTAAGCTGATCTGAGGTCTGATTGGGGCACATTAAGCTGATCTGAGGTCTGATGGGGGCAGGGGAGTGATGTAAAAACTGGGGACACGTTTCCTTTAACATAGGAGTCCCCTTGTTTTTTACTCCTATTAATCCTATATTTTACTGCATTATGTGGTAGAGTATTTAGACTAGGGTATGTAGAAAGTCTATTGTACTGTACTTAGCAGCATAGACGATCTTGCATTTTATACAGTCATCTTTCTAATACAATATTATAACCACAACTAGTAGTATGTGCCTGTGAAGTTGGAAACGTGCGTTTGGGAAGCCAATAAGTGGGGGGCCCACTCAAGTATGTTTCGCCCCCCCTGTGCTGAACCTCTAGCTACGCCTCTGATGATGGCCATTGATTTTTCATTACTTAGCTGCTTTTTTCTTGCCATAATACAAATTCTAACAGTCTATTCAGTAGGACTATCAGCTGTGTATCCACCTGACTTCTGCCCAACACAACTCATGGTCCCAACCCCATTTATAAGGCAAGAAATCCCACTTACTAAACCTGACAGGGCACACCTGTGAAGTGAAAACCATTTCAGGTGACTACCTCTTGAAGCTCATCAAGAGAATGCCAAGAGTGTGCAAAGCAGTAATCAAAGCAAAAAGTGGCTACTTTGAAGAACCTAGAATATAAGACATATTTTCAGTTGTTTCACACTTTTTTGTTAAGTATATAATTCCACATGTGTTAATTCATAGTTTTGATGCCTTCAGTGTGAATCTACAATTTTCATAGCCATGAAAATACAGAAAACTCTTTGAATGAGAAGGTGTGTCCAAGCTTTTGGTCTGTACTGTATTTTATATGTCATTAAAGGGGTTCTCCGGGAATTAAGAAAATGAAATTATGTAAATATTAGTTTATTATAAATATATTCCCAAATACCTTTCATTAGGTATAATGGCTCATTTTGTCTAGGGAGCAATGATTAGGAGAAACAAAATGGCCGCCGTCCTATTAGTGCACACAAAACCTGTCCTAATAACACAGGACAAGTTACTTCACAACACTGAGGTAAAGAGCTGCCTCATCCTCCTCTCTGCTCTGCTTGTCAGATATTATGATCCTAAATAAGATTTTCAACTGAATCTCTGTATGAATGGAGACCATGAGGAGACATGTAGTACAGAGAGGATGGACAGGACAGACTGTGGTAATGGAGACTGCAGACTAGTGCTGCTGCTCATCAGCCACATCTCCTCATGAACTCCATTTCTATAGAGATTTAGCTAAGATCTTATCTGTATTTAGGATCATAATCCCTAACAAGCAGAGAGGAGGATGAGGCAGCTCTTTACCTCAATGTTGTAAAGTAACTTGTCCTGCTGTGTGATTAGGACAGGTTCTGTGTGTACTAATAGGACGGCGGCCATTTTGTTTCTCCTAATGATTGCTCCCCAGACAAAAGGATCCATCATAACTAATGAAATGTATTTGGGAATATATTTATAATGATGTAATATTTAAGTATTTTCATTTTCTTAATTCCTGGAGAACCCCTTTAAAGGGTTTCTGTCATCAGGATTTACCATAGTAAACCGAGTGTCATTTGCAATGTGCAAATGACACCTGATGACAGATCTGTATTTTTTTTACTGCTCAGTAAAGTAGTTTTTGTGAAAATTCCGTTTTTATAATATGTAAATTACCTCCCCTAAGTGCAGTAGGCGTGAACCCTGCACCTAGTAGCGGCCGTCATTCCTCCTCCGAACCCTCCTCCGTAGCGTTGATTGACAGGGCCAGGCAGCCAGCTCTTTCGGCTCCCGGCCCTGTTCGAGTTCCAAATCCTGCGCCTGCGCACTGCGATCAGCAATCCGCGCATGCGCGTTGAGCCGCCGGCCGCCCGGCTCCCGGCTTCCTCAATGCTCCCGCATTGCTGATCGCAATGCGCAGGCGCGGGATTTGGAACTCGAACAGGGCCGGGAGTCGAAAGAGCTGGCTGCCTGGCCCTGTCAATCAACGCTACGGAGGAGGGTTCGGAGGAGGAATGACGGCCGCTACTAGGTGCAGGGTTCACGCCTACTGCACCTAGGGGAGGTAATTTACATATTATAAAAACGGAATTTTCACAAAAACTACTTTACTGAGCAGTATAAAAAATACAGATCTGTCACTCGGTTTACTATGGTAAATCCTGATGACAGAAACCCTTTAAAGGGGTTGTCCGGGCTTTTACTATTGATGACCTATAGTCAGAGTCAGGAGAAGTCTTTAATATCAGACCCTAATTGATATAGTGTTAAAAATGTAACATCTATATTAAAGGGATTCTCCAGGCTTTTAATATTGATGACCTGTCCTCTGGATAGGTCATCAATATCAGATTGGGGGAGGTCTGAACCCTGACCCCCCACCGATCAGCTGTATGAGGAGACAGCAAGTGCAGTGTGCAAGTGCTGTCTCCCATCTCTCTTCCTGTTCACCGTTGCTTTGCCATAGACAGCAGCAGTGAACAGGAAGAGAGACGGGCGACGGCACCTGCGCACTGCGTGCACCGTCTCCTCATGCAGCTGATCAGCAAGGATAGGTCATCAATATTAAAAGCCCGGAGAAACCCTTTAATATAGATGTTACATTTTTGAGAACTATATCAATTAGGATTATTAAGTTTAAATGTATAAATATATCAGGGGTCAGTACAGAGATCACTCCCATCATCTATTTATACTCAGGACTGTGACCGTGATGAGAGGACATCCTGTACGTCTAGAGGAAAGAAGGTTTGTACACAAACAAAGAAGAGGATTCTTTACTGTAAGAGCAGTGAGACTATGGAACTCTCTGCCAGAGGAGGCTGCCCGACCTCAACTGTTGACTGAAAATTATTTGCACTAACGGCATTAGGAGAGTACAAATCATTACAGTTGAGGTCAGTCAGAGAAACACAGCATTATGAATTATTATAATGCCGTATGGTTCAGTCAGAGGAGCAGAGTTCAGTACGCGAGTTCACGTTTCCACATGGAGCGTGTTTCAGGCAGTGAACGCGCTCGTCTGAAACACTGCTGCTCCCATTGAAGTACACTATGGACGGCGTAGTTTCGGCGCCAAATTCCAGTGCTTGAACTACTCGGTAACAGCTGATCTGTGGGAGAACTGAAGCCAATCAGATATTGATGGTCTATCCTGGGGATAGGCCATGAATATAAAGATCCTGGAATGCCCGTTTAACTGTAAAGAAGCCTTTCCTACACTGTTGTCTGAGTTCTTTAGAGTTTGATATTTCATCTAAATTTAGTTTAACCAAGAAACCAATGTCAGGTCTTTCCTATTGTCAGCGATAGCGGCGAGCGTGCTGCTCCTTCCCGCAGGATCACAGATGGCAAAATTTCAAGGGACTAACAAAGGAGCATTTTTCAGGATCATCCGCTCCTTTCATTATTTGTGCCCAGTGGCCTGGTAAAATATAAATCTCCATGTCATAGCTCATCACAGCTGAGGAGGAGCAGTCACCCACCGCCAATCGTCTGCAGACTGACTGGCTGCTCTCAGACCTAGGAGACGAAGAAAGGGAATTTCCCTCACAGGCAACTGCATTCACTTCTAAAAGAGTTTGGAGAACTATCAAGCTGGTGTGCATGCTGGGAGTTGTAGTTTCACAACAGCTGGAGGATTCTGATATGAGATATATGGGGTCATGTATCAAACTGGTGTAAAGCAGAACTGGCTTAGTTGCCCATAGCAACCAATCAGATTCCACCTTACATTTTCCAAAGGAGCTGTGAAAAATGAAAGGTGGAATCTGATTGGTTTCTATGGGCAACTAAGCCAGTTTTCCTTTACACCAGTTTGATAAAACTCCCCATGTCCCCTTAGGCCTTATTTACAAGTCAGTGATTCACAGATGTGTGCTGTCTGTATTCTCCACGTACAGCACATGTACCCATCCATTCTAATGTGTATTCAAGCATCAGTGTTTTAGCGAGGTCCGTGGGTCTGTGGCACACCTTATTTTTGTCTGTGTTTACGGATCAATCACGCACATTATAGTCTATGGGTCCATTAAAAACACGGACCAAACACCGAAACCCTCTGTGTTTCAACCATTTATAGGAGATGCTGTGAAAATTACATTTTAGCTGTGAAGTTGCAGTGAAAAACGGATGACACACGGAGGGCAAAAAAACGACATACAGACCAAATTTTCATGGATGAATCACCGACCAGCTTGTTGCAGATTTTATCACGGATGTGTGAATAAGGCCTAAGGCTGTTTTCAGATTAACATACACAAGCGGTACTACATCACATATTGGGGCACATTTACTAAAGTGTTTGCGCCTGTTTTTAGTCTAAAAAATGTACTTAATTTACTACTGAAATTGTGCCTGTTTTGGGGGGGTTTTGTGCCTCATTCACCTATTTTTTTTAGACCAGTTCAGAAGTTTTCTAACTTTTCAAACTTTTTTTCCAAACTAATTACAGCTTAAGTTGAAATCAGTGGTAGCTGTATAAATTCCTTAGCACTGAGCACCCCCTAGTGGTGGCTGCAGTCAGTCAGTTTTATAATACACACCTGTGCAGCCTGAGTCACATGAGTCATTGGTAGGTGGAACTCACAGTCTCCTCCCTCCTCCCATTGTATGTGTGATCTCACGCTGGAGGTAACTAGGAGTTGGTTGCTGTAAGCCGGCCTGTATGCTCCTTTTGTAATTGCCCATACGGCATAGGTAGGTTAGCGTTAGGTCCCGTGCCACTTTGAGATACCTTGACGCGGTGCTCGGGCTCCGGTATGTTCTTGATATAAGAATATATTGTCGAAAGTCTCATTTTAACATCAGTGTGAGGGTTTAGCCATATATTATAAATTACATTTACCGTTGTAGTGCACCTTTTTCCGTGAATTGTTAATTTAGGATTATGGCTAAGCCGGTATCTCATCTGCAGACAGCTGTTTCGGGATTGCCTTTCATCAGTGCAGAGCAGAGAGAACTGACTTAACTATGGTTAGTTTCATATATGCGGCACAGCAATTCAGTTATCTGGATCCGGCATACCCAGATAGTTTTTGTTTGTGTGTTCTCCCTGTGTTTTCATGGGTTTCCTCTGGGTACTCCGTTTTCCTCCCACACTCCAAAGGCATACTGATAGGAACCTTAGAGTGTGAGCCCCATTTGGGACAGTGTGATGCTAATGCCTGTAAAGCGCTGCGGAATATAGTAGCGCTATATAAGTGCATAAAAATAAATAATACCCCTCTCATTCTCACTAATACATTGGTCATCCCTACCAGAGCTTTACTTTTATCTATGAGCTCCTGTTTCTTCATCTTTCCTTTGTTCCAGGACCGGTAGCAATGTGCAGGCCATGTGTCTGTTCTTCTGGCTGTTAAAGGGTACGTGTCAGCAGACAAACCCTCTCATGTCTGGGTTTCTAGGAGAGTTTGTGTAGTCTGTACTGGCATAAGGAATCTGCACACGTCCCACTTGATAACCAGATAACCTGCACCACCCAATGAGTGGGTGAACATGCACAGACACATACTATTAGACAATTCCTTCACTCCAGAATGACTTTTCTGGTCAGGAGGTCAGATTCCACCAGGCCTGCCTACTTTATACTGCAGCACACCTTTCTATTGAAACTTACCAAAGAAAAGAGTCTAAGGTTACAACTAGAGATGAGCGAATGTGCTCGAAACAAGCACTGTACCGCTCGGCTCCCCTGCGCTCGCATGGGCGCCGGCAGCCGCTTCTGTCCTCCTCAGGAGGACGGAAGTGGCTGCCAGCGCCCATGCTAGCGCAGGGGAGCCGAGTGGTACAGTGCTTGTTTCGAGCACGTTCGCTCATCTCTAGTTACAACCACAGAGTGCGGTCCCGATTCATTCAAGTTGCGGCAAGCTGCGGTCAAGAAACGCACAGCCAATTAGTCCGCGTCTGCCTGATATTTAACTAAAGGAGACCACACTGTATAGGTGGTCTGAATTCTTAATGGCTCGTTTCCATGGTTATGACTGTTATGTTCCATCGGTGGTGGCCGTACTTGCACACTATAGGAAAAAGTGTCGGCCTCTCTAGTGGCTTGTATCATGAGAGTGCACATAGGCTGGTGCTTTATCCTATAGTGTGCAAGCACGACCACCACTACTGGATTGCAGGGTGGTTGTAACCATGGAAACAAGCAGTGTATAATGTGATAGAAAAATGAAGCCAGCCAGCAAAGGAGGCAATAGGAACAATCACAATTGTGATAAATGCTATTTGCTGAAGTGACAAAACCCCTTTAAATCAGCCTTTATGGGCAGCAGCTTTTATCTCCACTGACGAGCAGGCAGTTATTGGGAAGGCATGGTTCCTTCATGATAATTGCCTCTTACGTCGGGCAGCCTAAATGCAGCTGCTACATTGCTTCGATGATAGATTCCCTTGAAGGATAGTATGACTACCTTAAAATAAGACCACTAAGGCCTAATGCGCACCATGTGCTAGCCATGCCCGTGCTGCGGACCACGATTTGTGGTCCGCAATGCACAGGCACCGACTGCGTGCCTGCTGTCTGCTGATGGTCCACACTGCAAAAAAACTAGTGCATGCACTACTTTTTTGCTGTGCGGAGGCACGGACAGAAAACCCACAGAAGCACTCCGTAGTGCTTCCGTGGGCTTCCGATCCGTGTCTCAGTTCCGCACCACACCGTATCTTTCAGATTCCAGACTTATTCAAGTGAATGGGTCCTCGTCCATGATATGGTGCGCGCATGGCCGTTGCCCGTATATTGCGGACCCGCTGTTTGCTAGCACGGACCTGCTACGGCTGTGTGCATGAGGCCTTAAGGCCTCTTTCACACAAGCAAGTTTTCTGCGTGGATGCAATGCGTGATGTGAACGCACAGCACCCGCACTGAATCCTGACCCATTCATTTCAATGGGTCTGTGTACATGAGCGTTTTTTTCACGCATCAGTTCTGCGTTGCGTGAATAACGCAGCATGTTCTATATTTTGCCTAAGGCCCCTTTAACACGAGCGTGACGGATTAGGTCCGGATGCGTTCAGGAAAACTCGCACCATTTTGCAAGTTCAGTCAGTTTTGTCTGCGATTGCGTTCAGTTGTTCAGTTTTTTCCGTGCGGGTGCAATGCGTTTTGATGCGTTTTTCACGCGTGTGATAAAAAACTGAAGGTTTACAAACAACATCTCTTAGCAACCATCAGTGAAAAACAGATTGTATCCCCACTTACTTCAGGATGCAATGCATTTTTCACTGAAGCCTCATTCACTTCTATGGGACCAGGGCTGCGTGAAAAACGCAGAATATAGAACATGCTGCATTTTTCACACAACGCAGAACTGATGCGTGAAAAAAAGCACTCATGTACACAGACCAACTGAAATGAATGGGTCAGGATTCAGTGCGGGTGCTATGCGTTCACATCATGCATCGCACCCACGCGGAAAACTCGCTCGTGTGAAAGGGGCCTATACAGCCCTCCTATCTGTGGAATAAAGGCTATAGACAACTTTGCAATTTTTATTTTTTATTTTTTTGTTTGTTTCTTAGAGAGGGGGAGATGATCCAACGAGAGCAGTTCACGCAGGGTGTATATAGGGAGGAAAGTGCACACAAGGCAGTCTGCAGGGGGATAATCACATAGTCTGTGTACAAGTATAGAGAGAAAGCAGAGCACCCACAGCGCATTCTGTAGGGGGAGGGGGAGGAATCACACTCCTCAGCGTCAGTGTCAGTTCAAATAAGGGGAGATCCCTTATGATCTGTAGAAGGAGTCATCAATACACTAATGAAGCTGTGCTGATATATGAGAGCTAGTGAAGATAGCAGCATCCTGGTTACACAGACCTCACATACAGCCTGCATTACAGGGAGGGGACAGCAAAATCTGAAAATTGGAGCTGGTTTGCTGAATATCAGGAGGCTGCTCTCTGGAGGACAATGGTTCAAAGTCCAGCAACACCCCATTAGGTCATCTGAATTCCCGTCCTTTTCAAGGCAGAGACAGGAAGTGACCACTTGACTGAGCACATCTGATAACCAGCCGTTCACTAGAAGATCCGAGCTGCAGTTATCCATAGGCTGTGTGGTATCAGTTATATGGATGATATGTCTTTGAGGAAAATCTGGTAAAAAGATGTGAGACTCTTTGTAGTCAAAGGACCCCTCCCCTACCTTTCCTCCCTTTCCTAGATGGCTTTGTGTCGATAGCATAGTGCTGTAGTCGTTGAACGCCGTGCTGCAGGTGTGCTGTGCAGAGACAGAGTCACTTTACTGTAGAGTCACCGGCTGACCGGTGCGCTGTAATGTGACTGCTCAGGCGCCAGATCTTCCTGAAAACCTTCATGACACCACAGAAGCACGACACCTGTATAAAAAGACTATACAATCATAACCTGCTTCTGTAGGGCTTTGTGTGATCTGATTACTTAAAGGAGCACTCCGGGCACACTGTTATTCCTTGTGCAAAGCTGAGGGGTGGTGCATGACACATGGATGCTTTCTATGGTGGTCTTTGGATGCCTGTGTCATGCTGTGGCACACTATTAGGCATAACACACCTTTAGGGCCATTTTTGGCTGTAGAAAATCTGAGATGAACCCACATGAAAATCTGTTGCGGTTTTTGCTGCGGATTTCCCACAGATTTTACCTTACGCATTGCAAAGGGTGAAATCAATGGCGGAAGTCTGCAGCATACCTTGACATGCTTTGTTCACATCTCCGGCATGCCTGATCCAGCGGGCTGTTCCGCCATAAATGCCAGCTGTTGGCCAGACAAAAAAACACTGTATGCAGAGGTATTTGTCCAGCCCAAACCTGGAATCTATGCCAGAATCTGGCAGGATCACCGTCAGATGCCATTATAGTCAATGGGAATCCGGTGGTACACAGTGGTGTCCGGCAATGCCGAATACGGTGAGCTTCAGTAGCCTGATCATCTGTCGGATCAGGCTACTGGATTCCCAATGCTACTATGAACGTAGCCTTTTAAATCCTCACTTCACTTCAATTACCATGCAGATTTTTTTCCACAGGGTTTGGAAGAGATTTTTTTTTAGCAGCAAAGTCTGTTACAAATTCTGCATGGAACTCATGGGTATTTTTGCCATGGACCTGTAGAAGATTTTGACCTCGATCTGTGTGCTACAAAATACGTCCTGCACGGAAGTACTCTGAACATAAAAACTAGTGATAAGTTGCTAACAGTCCTAAATTTTCAAGGGACTGTACCTAATTTTCATAGATTATCCTGGTGATTATCTGGCTGTCTCAGACAGAAAAAAAAAATTGATGTATGTTATAGAAAAACCACATCTAGAAGTGGGCATTCTTGGTTAAGCTCGGTGCATTCTTCGTTGAGTTTGGTGCACTCCAGGGGGAGCAGCTTAAATTCCCCCAAAAATCAAAAGAATTCGGGAATATGAACTTCAGATAGTTATCAGCCAAACGTTCATTTGGTCATCAACTATTTCTCCTGACTCCAATATTCATGTATTCTGGGCTCGAATGGGCATGCATGTGCTCTCAGTGGGGAGAGTGGAGTAAGTCACTCACAGACACCTCTGCCAGAACTTATCTTCAGTGAGAACAAAAGGATTGGCCATGTTGGTATCCAACGGCCTGGTCCTCCTCTTCCCTGGTATCTGCTGCCCAGAGAAAGTCAGGTCATCCGCATAGCTATTTGACAGTCGGCTGGTCTGGTGAAAAGTGGTGGGTTCATCCGACTTTAATCTAACATGTATGGAGACCATAAGCAGGGGCGTACTGGGAACGTATAGTATCCTTGGAAAAAAGCCTAAACGTGGTCCCATGTTATAGGCGTATCAAGATTGACAGAAGACAAGGCGACGCAAGAACAACAGAACTAGGTAAGGGCCAGCAATACTGTAGTACCGCGCAAAATATTGCTCCAGCAGAACCATATACCACAGTGCAGTCCACAATACTGTCATCCGCATCGCAGTATTCAACTGTATCACTGTCCAGTCAAATTCAGGAGAACACCTGTGGATGCCGGGCAGATGCATAAGTAAATGATCCTAGCATAAATGAATGCTCAGAACATCAGATCACTGTGTACCCAGCTGGCGGCCATCAGGAAGGCCCTAGCAGCCCTATGGGCATCAGCCCACCGGTAAATTTCCCTGTGGGGTATATGGCCATTCCGCCCCTGACCATGAGAGTACTGGGGTATCATCAAACTTTACTCTAAGGGAAGATAATTGGCTGCTGTTGAGATACACCACAACTTCCGTAGACAGGAGCACACATTCACAGGAGGTGACGTACAAGTATAAACCACAATACAAACATTATTGACCATGATGTACTTTATCCTCTGAGACTGATACATATACTGGGACTTTGTGGCAACATTTTAACTACTTCTGCAACATTATAACTGCCTCTGTCTATTAAGGAAATCGTAAGATGCAGATATTCAGATACGCAGACTGTTTCTGAACTTCTTATGTACAATTGAAATCATATTAACATATGTATATGTGATCATTTTATTTTATTGTATTATTCGGGGAACAATGGGGAATGACATTTCGTTCCTGATCATTGCCCTGTGCATCAGCTCTTGCAAATAGGCCCTTAGATAAACACCTGCAATATGGTTATCATGTGGGGTTGAATGATTATAGTAGTGATCATTCATCCCCAGACAGAGGACATGATGGCTGCATGTAAATGCAACTGAACAATTGGGAACAACATTTTGTTCCTGATCATTGCCCTGTGCATCAGGCCTTACAAATAGGCCCTTAGATAAACACCTGCAATACGGTTATCATGTGGGGTTGAATAATCATAGTAGCGATCATTCATCCCCATACAGAGGAGATGATGGCTGCATGTAAATGCAATGGAACAATCAGGAATGACGTTTCGTTCCTGATCATTGCCCTGTGCATCAGCCCTTGCAAATAGGCCCTTAGATAAGCACCTGCAATATCTTTATCATGTGGGGATGAATGATCAAAGTAGCAATCTTTAATCCCCACACAGAGGAGATGATGGCTGCATGTAAATGCAACTGAACAATCAGGGAACAATCGGGAATTACGTGTCGTTCCTGATCATTGTCCTGTGCATCAGCCCTTGTAAATAGGCCCTTAGATAAACACCTGCAATATGGTTATCATGTGGGGATGAATAATGAAAGTAGCGATCATTCATCCCAATACAGAAGAGATGATGGCTGCATATAAATGCAACTGAACAATCAGGAATGACATTTCGTTCCTGATCATTGCCCTGTGCATCAGGCCTTGAAAATAGGCCCTGCAATATGGTTATCATGTGGTTCTTGTATGACTTGCACCGGGTCTTGAAATCAGCTGCAGACGCCCTCTGCCATACTTTGATCTATTTTATGTATGTATGAAGCATCATACCGGCCGACATAATAAAGACCGGCTGCAATGATCTGGATCATTATAATCGGCAGGGGGATGGGACGATGTCAGTCAGATACTGTATAATAGTTTTGGACTTGAGACCCGTATCATAGATGAGATCCCTGCAGCGGCCGATCATTAACAGCCCTATTCATTGCCAGACGACAGGGATTCTGGAAGGAAAGCAGCATTTCTTTAAGAAAAACCACATGCAGAGCCAGAAGTCATGGAAATAGTGTTATAATTGTGGGATCACATTGAGAAACGGCAAGGAGAGAGAAACAACAGGAAGCCGTCCATGCCACTCCACCCTGGCGGCAACGTATACTTCTACACTCCAGTTATTACTCCGTCATATGCAGTGCGGCCATAGATTCTAGGGCCTTAAAGGGGGACTTAGCAATAGGTCATTTCTATCAGATTGGTGGGGGTCAGATACCCAGCACCCCCACTGTTTCGAGTCGGAATCTATACAGTGAGTAGTTTCTGTTGTCTATGTACCGCAGCTCAGCTCCCATTCACTTGTCTAGGAGCTGAGCTGCAGTACCCCCGAATGGCCACTACACGGTGTACGGCGCTGTCTGCTTCTGGTTCCATCCACTGTGTAGTTTCCCATGCCGGAGGCTGCCCGAAAAAGCTGATTGGCGAGGATGCCAGGTGTCAGCACCCCCTCCCCTGAGGATAGACCATCAATATCTAAGTTCCAGAATACCCTTTTAAAAATGCACCGCAGGATGTGGGATACCATAAGCTGTAGACACAAGCAGAAGACAGGAGGTTCAGGATACACACTGTCCGTATGGTCACCAGGAGTCTAAGACGATGTCACTTAAATGGAAACTTCTTAATGTGGCCAAAGACCTTAGAAAACACTTGTTCAGCTGACAACTATTCCTCCACTTCCCTACTTCCCTTCTTGTACACATGCATGCTCGGTTCAGCCGAGTATGCGTGTATTCTCAACAGGGAAAACCAACTGCACAATCTTTATCTCTATCTACATGTGGCATTGAGGGAGAGTCGGAACACTGACATCCACATGATCAGCTGGTCTACTCCAGGTTCAGTCAACCTTCATCTAATATGTATGGCCACCTTTATTTACCCTGGCTTTGACAACTGGAGATCTTTGCTGGCTTCCTTCAGTTGTCAGAAAGGATGAGGACAGATCTATTATGTCCTGGGACTGGAGGAAGCGGAAAGAAAAATCTCTTGAGAAATCCAGTGCTAAGCTGACTAGACACATTACACTGACATCCCCTCCCCATGCACATGCACACTTGGCTCAGCCATAGGGTGCATGTGTTCTCTATAGGGAGAGGGAAGTAAGCCGCTGCCAGGCACCTTCTTCGGCTTATCCCCTGGGAACAAAAGAAATGTTCAAACCCAACAGCCCAAACCTCCTTCCGCATACACGTGCACACTCGGCTCAGCTTAGGGTGCATGTGTTCACTGTAGAGAGAGGGGGGAGTAAGCTGCTGCCAGACACTTCCTGTGCTTTATCTCCTGAGAATAAAAGAATCAGGAATGTTCAAACCCAATAGCCTAATCCTCCTTCCCCATACACATGCACGCTCAGCCCAGCTGAGGGTGCACGTGTTCTCTATGGGGAGAGGGGAGTAAGCCACTACCAGACACCTCCTGTGGATTCTTTCCTGAGAACAAAACAATCAAGCATGTTCAACCTATCAGCCTAATCCTCCTTCCCAATGCACATGCACACTCAGCTCAGCCAAGGGTGCATGTGTTCTTTGCAGAGAGAGGGGAGTAAGCCACCGCCAGACACCTCCTGCAGCAAAACAATCAGGACATGTTCAAACCCAACAGCCCAATCCTCCTTCCCCATACATATGCACCCCCCCAGCTCAGCCGAGTATGCATGTGTTCTCAATAGTGAGAGACAAGTAAACTACTACCAGACACCTTCTGCGGCTTATCTCCAGAGAGCAAAACAACAGGACATGTTCAAACCCAACAGCCCAATCCTCCTTCCCCATACATGTGCCCCCCCCTCCAGCCACAGCTCAGCCGAGTATGCATGTGTTCTCTATAGTGAGAGACAAGTAAGTCACTGCCAGGCAGACACCTCCTGCGACTTATCTCCTGAGATCAAAACAATCAGGCATGTTCAAATCTAACAGCCTGATCCTTCTCTTCCCCAACATCTGTCATGGGGGACAGTCTGGGAACCCCCAAACACCCATTAGGTCACCCAGTCCCACCTACCTACATGATACATGTCTGGGCAGCTTTAGACTTTGGTAATAAAGAAAAGGATAACCTAAAATTCCTGAGATTTTCATCGCTTCCTGGGTAAGTATCCGCTCGTATAACTTGAGAAATGACTGTACGACGGTGAAATTGTCTCCCTCCATGTTTATCCCAGTTAAACGCCCCCTTTACTGTACTTTCATCCCTCTCCGGTAGATTTACCTCTGGAAATATTAACCAACCTGCTCGATGGACACTTTGCAGGAAGAAAAGTTTTGCAGGAATTTGGGTGGGGGAAGCCGAGCGGCGAACGTGGCACAAAGTACAAAGGAATGTAAAGTAATAACATAAAAGAGTACAAAGGCAGCGTACAGCTGTGATTTCATCCCTCACATGGACGGGAGCCGAGTATGCACTGCCATATCCTTATATACACACCCCTCACATTGGGAAGAAGTTGGGGAAGGTACCTCTAATAGACCAGAGAGACACCATCCCACACCCCAAACTAGTCCATATGGAATAATATACATAGTAAAGAGCGGATTTCCAGTTCTACCGCATACTGGCGTCTTCTCGGAGAAGACCTCCCCCCTTAAAAGACCACTTTTGGGTGTAATTTTGTATGTATAATATCGATGTATAGGTTTAGTCAAGTATGAACGATACCAAACAGAAATTCCCAAATTCTCTCATCATCCCCAGACCATGCCTGTGCCATGACGGTGGCACCCCAGGCACGAAGCGTCCCCCGTTACCTTGTGATCCGTCGCCGTGCAGCCTCTCCTGCGCTCCCCCTCCCTGTACCACGTCTACACAGAATTCAGTGTGGGATGCAGGCAGCTGTGAGCAGACAGAAGACTCACTGTCCCATCTGGGATGAGGGGCTCGTCCCTCCTACAGCTGGCTGCGCTCCCTTTTACCAATTACAAGCTAGGAGCCCAGACCATGAGGCCGCCCCCATCCCTCCACAGGCCAAGAACAAGGAGCAGCTTATTCTGGAGTCAGAACATAAATATTCACTGTCCTTCCTGCTGGAGAGATGGAAAATACAGGCGCAGGGGCGAAATGTTTCCTCCACCTCTAGTACAATAGTCCCTACATGGAAATATAAAATTATCGAGGGGTCAAAAGTGGATCCCACCGCCCTGAAACTGCTCAGCGGGGTGTGAAATACGAGACGAGAAACAGCATTTGTTTTATTTAATGTATATAGATACTGGGATATTAGCCATCGGAAAATCTGCACCAAAAACCACATAATCGCACATAAATCCACCCTATTTATAGCATTTTTGGTGCAGAATTTGTGCAGATCTCCCCCTTCCATTGGAGACCGTGAAATCCACACAATCAAAACGCAACAATAATTCCG
Source organism: Rhinella marina (assembly GCA_900303285.1). NCBI lineage: Eukaryota > Metazoa > Chordata > Amphibia > Anura > Bufonidae > Rhinella > Rhinella marina. The sequence goes on from ONZH01026254.1 coordinate 17,169, forward strand.
CACCTAAGAAAGAAGGCAATTTCCGCACGTAATCTCATGCACTTTGCTGTATTTCTCTGCGGTTCTTCTACATGTAAATCTGTGTAGAAAAAATAATCCACATCGTGTGCTGCCACCCTTAGCACTTGCTTACAGTTTTAGGCCTCCTGCACAGGACCGTAGGGCCACGGGTTTGTAAAACACGGATACCGATACGCAGTGTCCTATCTTTCACCATATCATGATTGCGGACCTATGGGACCTGCACCTATCAGATATTGGTGGCATATGCTAGCGATACGCCACCAATGGGCCAACCCCTTTAATATCCATGAATTAATTTGTTTGTTTTCTTTACAATTTGTTTCAGTTTTGTATCCGTTTCTGTTCTGTATTGTGATCTGAATTGTCTGTTTTTCATCTGTATTAGTTCCATTTTTTGTTACAGGATTTACTTTTTTTTGCTGTTTTTGTAATACTGCAGAAATAAGCCCTTATGCACACGATGGTATCCGTTTTTGCAAACCACAAATTGCGGATCTACAAAACACGGAAATACCGGCCGTGTTCTCTCCACATTTTGCAAATCGGAATGGTCGGCCCTATGATAGAAATGCCGCAAAATGAACAAGAATAGGACATGTTCTATTTTTTTTTTGCAGGTCCGTGGAACAGACGTACGGATACGGACAGAACACGGTGGGCTGTCCACATCTTTTGCGGTCCAATTGAAATGAATGGTTTCACCTCCGAGATGCGGGTTGAAAATACGGGATTGTCTCCCTTCAGCAAATGACATTTATCATATAGAGGATGTTAATACAAGACACTTACTAATGTATTGTGATTCTCCATATTGCTTCCTTTGCTGGCTGGATTCATTTTTCCATCACATTATACTCTGCTTGTTTCCATGGTTACAGATCACCCTGCAATCCATCAGAAAAACGCACCACCCTATATCCACTCCGGTGGTCTCAGCCACCAGAGAAGCCATCAATTTTTCCTATGGTGTGCAAGCACAACCACCGCTGATGGATTGCAGGGTGGTCTGTAACCATGGAAACGAGCAATGTATAATGTGATGAAAAAATGAATCCTCCAGCCAGCAAAGGAAGCAACATGTACAATCACAATACACTAGTAAGTGCCTTGTATTAACTTTCTTTACATGATAAATGCAACTTACTAAAGTGAGACAACCCCTCTAAGGATGTAAAAGAAAGGTTCAAATACACCCATGTGAACTATGCACATATGAAATTTGTGTTTTTAAGTTCATCCTATTGACTTCTATGGGATTAGACACTGACATGTACACAGATGTCAAAGGGCCCCATAGCAAAACTTAGTATGGGCCCCCCTGCCCAGTTTCCCAGTACGTGAGTGTCAATCACTCCCAGGTAATAAAAAAAAGGCACCTTTGGCCTCACTTGCTTTATCCCACTATGTCAGGTGCTTCATAAATATGGCGCTCATTCTGAACACCATATTTCTCAATGTATTCAAGCCATAAATACACTGATAAATCTCCAGCTTCCCATCTATTACAAAGCTGTCTGCCTGAAGCCACCACTAGGGGGAGCTCCGTGCATAGGAATTTATGAGGTTACTATTGACTGAAATGGAATGTGCAATCATGTGTTTGCACTGAGCTCCCGCTAGTGGTGGCTGCATGAAAATGTTTTCACATAGGAAAGAGAAGTAGTAGTTTAGATTTCAGCACTGGGGGCTTGTAGCCGCCACGTGGTCTGCTTCCATTGAAGATATTCCACAGTTTTTAAAGAAAACCACCCCCGTACCGGACATGTGAAGAGAAGCATATTTTATCTACCTTTAGGATATGTGTAAAAATCTGATGTTTTAGATCAAATTTATGCAAAAATCTAGAAAATTCTGAAGGGTTCACAAACTTTCCAGGACCATTATAGAGTCAGATCTGACAAAAACCAAGCTGTGACATTGTGTAATACGCATTATGTTCTGCGCGTGTCGCCGGCCGTCGTACTGTGGAATGAAAATCAGTGACCGCAGATTTTATCTCCCTCATTTCTCTGTTCCTCTTTGGAAAACAATCTTTGAAGCATGCAGAAGAAAAATGTCACCGGGGCCTCGGATGTCAGAAGAATACAAGTACTAACAAGCTGGGGAAGAAAGGAATGAGAAAGATATGTCCAAGTCACAAAGACCCCGATCTGTCCACCCTGATTGTACAGAGAATTCCTTACATCTACCAACCTGCTACCAGAAAAGATCCCTGCACTGCAGAGCTGAGAGTGCTGCCAAATTGTCTGAACTTCTATCTAAATATCTATCTGTCTATCTAATATCTATATAATATATACTAATTATCTATCCATCTAATCTAATATCTACAGATTATCTATCTATTAGAAAAAATGAGGCAGCACTCCAGATGATATGAAAAAAATGGATCCTTTTTTCACTAATCTATATCTATCTATCTATCTAAATACAGAAATAGCAGCACTAGATAAGACATGCACATAAAAAGCAGTTGAGGTGGAAGCCAATAAGTCCGACAACAACCCAAATAAACAAATCAAAAAAGATCAGGCAGCACTCTCACCTTAAAAAATATGAAAATGTTATTTACCCATGTTGGGAGCGCGACGTTTTGGCTCTATACTAGAGCCTTTCTCAAGCCAGGCTAATAGTATTTATCTATTATCCATCTATCTAATATATACTAATTATCTATCTAATCTAAAATCTATCTATCTAAATATCTATCTATCTATCTTAGTAGAAACAACAAGGCAGCACTCCGGATGATGTGAAAAAATTGATCCTTTATGCCCCTTTCACACGAGCGGGAGACTCGCATGTCTCCCGCAACGCATCTACAGGGCTGGACTCGGCACTGACAGGGATCACATATAATGCTCTGCCATCCCTGTCAGTGCCGAGTCCAGCCCTGTAGATGCGTTGCGGGAGACATGCGAGTCTCCCGCTCGTGTGAAAGGGGCATTATTCACTAATCTATCTAATATCTACAGATCTAACTATCTATCTATCTATCTATCTATCTATCTATCTATCTATCTATCTATCTATCTATTGTCAGTCTATCTTATCTGATATCTATTTCATATATACAGTATCTATGCATTATTTATCTAATATCTATGTCTTAAATCTATCTATCTGCCTGTCTGTCGATCTATTTATCTGTCTGTCTGCCTATCTTCTTATATATCCACCTAATAAGACATCCACTGATATATATTCTATTTTTAAAGGGAACCTGTCATCTCCAAAACACCCCCTGAACTAGAGTAAGTGTTGTATAGTGTAAGTGATGCTGAATCCGAATATGTAAGCTTTATCTTCATACTCACTTCCATTCTGACGCTGTGCTCCCACAAACCTGCAGTAAAATGCACTCACTGGACTCCAGTGCTCACTCACATAATGGAGAGGACTCAAAGAAGAGTCCACTGAGTGCATTTTACTGCAGGTTTGTGGGAGCACAGCGTCAGAATGGAAGTGAGTATGAAGATAAAAATTACATATTCGGATTCAGCATCACTTACACTATACAACACTTACTCTAGTTCAGGGGGGTTTCGGAGATGACAGGTTCCTTTAAGTAGCAGATCAGCTTCTTCTTGAATAGATACTTGGTGTAGTTTCCAGAACTATTTGTATCACTCTTCTAATGAGGATGTATCTAATTAATATAAATAAATATATAATACATATATTATTATTAATAAGACACATTCTAGGACAGAATGTTGCTCAGCGTACTGGTGTACACTTCCTGAACTTGTACAATGAGTCTACCATCACAACCTCTGCCGACAAAGAGCTCCATAGTGTCACTGCTCTTACAGTAAAGAACCCCGTCTATGATGGAGAAACCTTCTTTTCTCTGGATGTAGAGGATGTCCTCTTGTCATGGTTACAGGCCTGGTTATGTAGAGATCTATGTACTGTTCATTTATATATTTCTACATTGTAAGGCTTCATTCACACGACTGTATGTATTCAGTGATCCGTATAAAAACGGAACGGAAGACATACGGAAAGTCTTCCGTAGTGTTCTGCATTTTTGCGGACCCATTGACTTTAATGGGGCTACAGACGTGATTTGCGGCCAAGTATAGGACATATTTCATTTTTTTGCGTGAGAACTTCCGTAATATACGGATGCGGAATGCACACGGTGTGCATTCCGCATTTTTTTCTCCTATGGAAAAATGAATGGGTCCGTATGGTTCCGCATCTTATCCACAAAAATGCGTATAATATGCGGAAATGTACATACGGTCGTGTGAATGGGGCCTTAGCAGATCTCCCCTAAACTGTCTTTTTCCAGACTAATCGAACCAAAGGTTTATAAATTTGTTGGTATTGCGATCCGAACTGCCCACCCGCTCTAATTCACCTACACTACTAAAAGTTAGGGATATTTGGCTTGTGGGTGAAATTTCAGGATGAACCTAAAATGTACTCTAACCTTTACAGGTGAACTTAATGTGACCTTCTCTAATCTTCTAAATGCACATGTCCAACTGTTCAGTGTTTCAGTACTTTTTGTACAACTTGCTGTTCTCTAACAAGGAGCTTAACAGCAAAATTCACAAGAGGTGTCTGATCCATGAATCACCCAATACATTTCCTGCTTCAATTAGAATTAGTATTTAAACATTCCTCCTCATCACGCTGTTCACATTTTGACATCATGAGGCCAAGACGACACTTAACAATTGATCAACAGTACCTCGCCATTGCGAGGCTTCAAGCAGGATGTTCTCAGACGGAAGTGGTCACTGAGCTTAGAGTGTCACAGAGTGTCATCAGCAGGTTGTATCAGAGATACAGGGAGACTGGAAGAGTCACAGAAAGCAGAGAAGTGGACGTCCTTTGGCCACATCCCACACTGATGACCACTTCATTGTGAACAATGCCCTGCGGAACCAGATGATGAATGCAACACAACTCCAGGCACATTTAAGGGAGGTGAGAGGCACCCAAGTGTCATATCAAACTATTTGAAACTGTTTACATCAGCGTGGTCTGCATGCTAGACGACCTGCAAGGGTACTTGACCACGCCGCGAGGCACAGGCATCATCTTTTGCATGGGCCGGGGAGCATCTACAGTGTACGATGGACCAGTGGGCCTCAGTGCTGTTCACTAATGAAAGTTGATTGCGCAGAAATGATGGCCGCCAATGATGTTGGAGACGTTAAGGAGAGCGCTATGCATCAGCCACTGTTGTCACCTGACGCCTTTGGTGGTGGTGGTGATACAGTGAGGGCAGGTGTGTCTAGTCAATACAGAACTGCCCTACACTTTGTGAATGGTACAGTGACAAGCCCAGACTACTTGAAGAACATCATTAATCCAGTCATTGTGTCTCTGTATGAACAACACAGGCTTAATGTCATCTTCATGGAGGACAATGCTCCAGCTCATCGAGGTCACATTAAGGAACGGCTGCTGGAGACTGGGGGACCTCAGATGGAGTGGCCTGCACTTTCTCCAGAACTGAATCCCATTGAAAACCTATGGGATCAGCTGAGTCGCCGTGTAGAGGCTTGTAACTCTGTACCCCAGAACCTCAATGACCTGAGGGCCGCCCTTCAGGAAGAATGGGATGCCATGCCTCAGCAGATAAGTGGACTCGTTAACAGCAGGAGACGTCGTTGTCAAGCTGTAATTGATGCTCAAGGCCACATGAGACACTGACATTTTGTGGCGGTATACCCAGCACTGGTGTTGGCTTTTGTTTCAATAAATTGTTTGAAATGAGGAAGTCACCATTGCTGTTTCCACTTAAATGCCCGACTTTCATGATATATCATCACTGGAGCAGGAACTTTTTACGTTTTCCATAAATGTCACCCAGAAGCCAAATATCCCTAACTTTTTGTGAGTAGTGTGCATCCTTCTCATACACAGGTGTCCAGAATTGTACACAGTTCTCTATGTGTGGTCTGACCAGTGATCTGTATAGAGGCAGAACTATGTTCTTGTCATCAGCATTGATAGATATCATGGTTTTATCTACCTTGGCAGCAGCTGCCTGGCACTGATTGCCAAAATTCCTACAAGTATACTGTTCACCAACATCTTCATTTTTTTAAGGCAAATTTTTGTATATGGGTTACGCTTCCTACAAACTGTAGTCCAAGAGCAAACCTGGATGGAGGCATGCATATGCAGGGGTGCGCCTAGCCTTTCTGCTGCCTGAGGCGAAAATCGAAACAGTGCCCCTCCCCCCCATGCCAATTTCTTAACCTAACCCCTTTCCCACAATGAAAGCGCGAATTGCCCATGGTCCTTCTGCTGCCCTCCTCTTGCCCCTACCTGGTGCTACAATTCACGGAAAATGGCGCACTACAGCGGTTAATGCAATTGACAATATATGGCTAAACCCTCACACTGATATTAAAATGAGACTTTCGCCAATATATTCTTATATCAAGAACATACCGGAACCCGAGCACCGCGTCGAGGTCTCTCAAGTGGCACGGAACCTAACGCTAACCCTACATGTCATTGGGCATTTACAGATAGGGGCATAAAGTCCGACACACAGCGACCAGCTCCCAGTTACCTCCAGCATGAAATCACACATACAATGGTAGGGGGCGGAGGCTGTGAGCCCCACCTATCCCTGACGTCATGTGACCCAGGCTGCACAGGTGCACCTGAATGTTACCCATTAGTCAAATCAAGGCACATTCAACCCTGATTTGACTACCTGGTGCTGCCTGAGGCGATCGCCTCACCTAGCCTCATTGTTGGTGGTTATGAAGTAGATATGGATCCTCTGTGTCACTTGAACAGATTTGGCTTGGGGCTACTCCTAAGGCCTCATGCAAACGACCGTATGTAGTTTGCGATCTGCAAATTGCGGATACCGAAAATACGGATACTGTCCGTGTTGTATGGACTTTAATAGGCCCGTGGCCCGCATTTTGCGGCCAAGTATAGGACATGTTCCATCACTTTGCAGGATAGACATACGGATGCAGAAAGCACATGGATTATCTGCATGCTTTCCTCATCTGTATGTCTGTACCACAAAACTTTAGAATATGTCCACAAAATGCAGACCGTGGACCTATTAAAGTCAATGGGTCCACAAATAAAATGCAGACGGCATACGGACGCCATTCGTACATTGCAGTTCTGCATTTTGCATACTTACAAATGGATATGGTCATGTGCATTGGGCCTAAGGCTTTTATCTAAGTAGCCCCCTAGTCTTCCCCTATACAGGGATCTTTACTCTACTGCAGGGGAACCACCAGGTTGCTGTCTCCTGGAGTTGTCTCTGTTCAGTGGACTGCTAATCCATCAAGGTCCGGAGACACCAGTGCTGAGCACCGAAGGATCAAGCAAAACCATAGTTAGGGACAGGCTTAGGTCAGGGCAGGCAAGACTGTGCGATCCGACAAACAGTCCTAGGTCAGGGCAAGCAGATCAGGGTCAGTACAGAGATCTGGCAGGGATCAGAGAAGATCCAGATCAGCATGGAGATCACATGGCAGTTAGATTAGGCAGGGAAGGGTCAGTTCTGGAGTCAGGCAGAAGTCAGTACACGGGAGAGAGAACAAGACAACTAGCAAAGCTTGGCAGGAAACTACAGAAGTAGAATCTATTGGTCAGGCACCCTCCCACAAAGGAAGGTACCGTAAATACCCTGAGGTAGCCTGCCATTGGCTAGGGAAGATTGGGCAGGATAGACACTGGCCCTTTAAGAGCCATAGGAGGCACGCACCCTACTGGTGGAGAGAGGCAGAGCACGAGAACAGTGGGCCTGAGCTTGCATGCAGCCTTACCTGCTCGGAAGGAACAGGAGGATGCTGACGGGGGCAAACCACCTTGGAAACAAGGGGGTGTACTTACAGTTGACAGTGCGGTACAGGACGTAAGACAGGTGTATTAAAGGAGTTGTCCCACTATAACAACTAATCAGATGGGTGCCGACTGCTGGGACAACCCATCAATCATGATAACCAAGGACCTGGAGTCTCCCAAGTGAAGGGCACATGCTCTCTGCCACTTCCATTGAATCCTATGGGACTCAATGGAAGTGCTTGGCTATATCCAGCAGTCCCATAGAGATGAATGGGGGGTCATTGCATTTACTCGGGGGACTCCAGAATCCCTATTCTTGTGAACAGTGGGAGTCCTCCAAGACAGACCACCACCGATCAGATAATTATCACCTATCCTGTGGACAACCCCTTTATGGGAGTCTGTCAGCAGGAAATTCACTGTTCAGGTCTAGCTCAGCTGAATGTAATGATACCTTTTACTTAGTGATTCTGGAGAAAAAGAAATTTTCATATGTATATGAGAAGTTAAGTGCACCAAAGGCGGGCCCAAACCACTCTGTGCACCCTTGCTCCTCCTGCACTCATTCTCGTTTTCAGGTCTCCTTTCTTAGAAGATGCTTCTTCTACAATTACTCGTAGGAAGTGAATGGTGTTGAATGCACAAAGGACAAAGCAGTGAATGAACGCCGTCATAGTAAAATCTGAAGATTGACGGGGAAAAACCAGAACCCCCGACCTTCTGACAGGAGAGGCACGGTTTATAAACTGGGCAGAGCGATGGTGATCAGGCTGTAATAAATAGGAATCTCAATGTAAACTTTAGGACGTCTGCTTACTGTCCCCGGCTGACAAGTCACACACTCCAGACACTTACCCGTACAGCCACGGTTCACACTAGGGTAAGTATTTCCCCTGTCCTGAAGACTGGAAGAGTCCTGGAAGAAGGTCAGAGGAGACCCCTTTTTGGCCACAGATCTGGTTCCCCTTCTTCTCAGTATAATTTGGGGTACTATTTAGAGCAGAGATGCTCAACCTGCGACCCTCCTGCTGTTGCAAAACTACAACTCCCAGCATGCCCTAATAGATGTAGGCTGTCTAAGCATGCTGGCAGTTGTAGTTTTAGAACAGCTGGAGGGCCGCAGGTTGAGCATCCTTGATTTAGAGCAGGGCTGGCCAACCTGCGGTCCTCCAGCTCTTGCAAAACTACAACTCCCAGCATGCCCAGACTGCTTACAGCAGGGCACGGTGGGAATTGTAGTTTTACAACAGCTGGAGAGCCGCAGGTTGGCCAGCCCTGATTTAGAGGCTGGGTCTGGTGGCAGCAGCTGCTCACAGAGCTTGGAACGTTCAGCTCGAGTTGGGGGTCCGGCGCCCCTCACCCCCTTACTGATCAGTTGCTTCAGAGTAGCTCTGTCCACGGTGTATTGGATGGTTCCTGCAGCGCTGCTCCCATTCACTTCACTGACCTCCAGTGCCAGAGATACCAAAAAAAAAGCTAATCGGCAGGGGTGCGGATAGTCAAATACCCGCCGATCAGATATTGAAGGATAGGCCATCAATAGTGAAATCCTGCACAACTCTAAGATACCCACATACGTAAGAGAAAAGTTGTCCAAACCCTCCAACTTCAGCCATGTTATGTGAATGGGGTTGTGCTGACTCTCCTCCAATAAATGAAGGATCAGGCATGTTGAGTTTCAGTATGCCCAATCTTTTGTGATAAGCTGCTGCCAGAGGGACAGGCTGCCAGTGGCTTATTCCCCTCTCCCCATTGGGAGCACCAGAACACTAGACCACCAGGAATACTGGCATTAAACCTTTACTACTATAGAGCACCATGCATGCTGGGTTTAATCCAGTCACTAGCCAGGGTTATTGACATTAAAGGGGTTGTCCAGATGAATTAAAAAAATGAACATCCAGACAGGGTTTGGAGCATCTTTTTTATATAACTATGTTGTGCCATTCCTCCATTATTCCTGCTAGAAGTTATAAATTGTTTGCAATGAAGGTCCAGACGGGTGTTACCAGTTGTGGGTGTGTACAGTCTGACACTATCCAATCAATGGTGCCAGTGTCAGATTGTGCAGGGACAAACACCCAATTGGACCTTGACTGCAAACTCATTCATAAGCTTCTAGCAGGGATAACAGAGGAATGCCACAACATAGTGTCATAAAAATAGATGCTGCAGAATTGTTATTACATGGGGGTTACTAACACAGACATGTCAGGAGTGATGCAGGGGGGGAGGGGGGAAAAAAAAGACCCACCCTAAACGACCATATATATATTATCACTGTTGTTAACCCCTATTTCACTAGTTATATTTAGTATTAACCATAAATCTACCCCCAGGTGCAAGGAACAGACTATATGATCGAAGTGTTAGATGATGCTCAGGAGGAATAGCGATAAGAAAATCTTATGTTACCGCCATGCAGCACGTCAATTGAAATACTTTCTTCCTGAAAATGAAGAAGCAAATGCCACTCATACAGTAATGACTGCCATCTTCTGAATGCATCCAGTATGTTGAGCTTTCTAGGGAGTAAACTGGAATCTGCGGTTTCTTGACCTACATGATGTGCAATAATCTGGGGTGACCCTGTAGGTGTGCAGTGCTATGTACAAATATGGCGGAAATATTTCTGTCTTGGATAAATTGTTCATATTGTGACATCAGTTTTTGAAAGGCATCTGTCAGCAGTTCTGTACCTATGACACTGGCTGACTTGTTACATGTGCACTTGGCAGCTGAAGACATCTGTGTTGGTCCCATGTTCATATGTGTGCCATTGCTGAGAAAAATGATGCTTTAATATATGCAAATGAGCCTCTAGGAGCAATGGGGCGTTACCATTACACCTAGAGGCTCTGCTCTCTCTGCAACTGCCGTGTCCTCTGCACTTTGATTAACAGGTACAAAGCAGTGAAAACTATCACACCTGGTCCTGTTCAAGAGGACACGGCAGTTGCAGAGAGAGCAGAGCCGCTAGGTGTAATGGTAACGCCCCCATTGCTCCTAGAGGCTCATTTACATAAAATAAAACATTTTTCTCAGCAATGCAGGCACATATCAACATGGGAGCAACACAGACCCAATGAAATGAATGGGTCAGGATTCAGTGCGGGTGCTAAGTGTTCACTTTACAAATGTAAAATTTGGACACCCCTGTAACGGTAAATTTTCACTATTTTTTGTCGCACTGATGGTTTATCATCACCAGCCTCTAACCTAGTTTACATACACCCTTCTCATTTTGTCCGTGGCACCTCTTTCTGGGTGACAGCCTCTCTGTCACAGATTAGCCTCAGGACAGGAGGGGAGCCTGCTGTGCTGCTGTTGAATTTGGCAGAGGAGTAACTCAGGGTGCGGGGGTCTAAAGGAGACTGTTCATCTTTAAACACCACTCACAGGGGTCTGGACTTTTTCCACAGAGAATCCCACCGCTCACATCTCTGGAGTGGTCTCTGACAGCAACCTCTAAAGCCTTGCAGATGGTATGATCATGTGATGTACAGAATCTTAAAGGGAACCCCTTTCACACGGCCAGGCAGGCTGAAGGGGTTAAAAAAAAAAAAAAAAAAAAAAAAAGGGGTCACCGGAGCTCAGGTTTCAGCACAGAGCTCCCCTTTGGATCCCAAGTAACCTGAAGTGTGACAGTCTACACACACGTCACTGCTGCCGACCAATCAGTGGCAGCAGTCACGTGCCAACACACGTCACCACTGAGGCCACTGAATGGCCGCCGGCAGCAGTGATGTGTGTATTGACGGCATGTCACACTTCCGGTCTACCGGGGACTGAAAGGAAGAAACAGGAGCTCAAGCTGGGTGAATGTGGAATAGGCATAAAAATACTAAATAAAAACATAGACCTAAAGCAGAAGAGAGGAGGACAGAAACAGTCTACTAAGCATGAAGCATGGCTGCAGCTTCTCCCCATCACTCCCCTGTTCCTACGCTTGCCAGGAGTGCAGGTGAGGGCAGCAATGTTCTGGACAGGCTCTCAAGCTCTCGCCTCAATGTATTTTAAATCATATTCTTGGAGCTGAGGGAAGATTACAGGTCCAGCTGCTGTCTGTCATGGAGTTCTGACCCAGGACCAGAGGCTTCAGCAGAGTGACTTGTAATGATTAGAAACATGGAGCTGGGAAGATAGAGGATACCTGTGATCGGTTTCTGCACAGGCGTTAAGCGGCAATGTGGGTAATTGGCTCAGTGATAGAAAACAGAGGGTGGTTATTAATGGTACATACTCAGATTGGGTCACTGTCACTAGTGGGGTACCACAGGGGTCAGTATTGGGCCCTATTCTCTTTAATATATTTATTAATGATCTGGTAGAAGGCTTGCACAGTAAAATATCAATTTTTGCAGATGACACTAAACTGTGTAACACAGAAGAGGACAGTACACTGCTACTGATGGATCTGGATAGACTGGAGGCTTGGGCAGAGAAGTGGCAGATGAGGTTTAACACTGACAAATGTAAAGTTATGCATATGGGAAGGAATAATGCAAGTCACCAGTACATACTAAATGGTAAAACATTGGGTAACTCTGACATGGAAAAGGACCTAGGAATTTTAGTGAACAGCAAACTAAGCTGTAGAAACCAGTGTCAGACAGCTGCTGCCAAGGCCAATAAGATAATGGGCTGCATCAAAAGGGGCATAGATGGCGGTGATGAGAACATAGTCCTGCCACTTTACAAATCACTAGTCAGACCACACATGGAGGACTGTGTACAGTTCTGGGCTCCTGTGAACAAGGCAGACATAGCAGAGCTGGAGAGGGTTCAGAGGAGGGCAACTAAAGTAATAACTGGAATGGGTGGACTACAGTACCCAGAAAGATAATCAAAATTAGGGTTATTTACTTTAGAAAAAAGACGACTGAGGGGAGATCTAATAACTATGTATAAATATATCAGGGGTCAGTACAGAGATCTCTCCCATCATCTATTTATCCCCAGGACTGTGACTGTGACGAGGGGACATCCTCTGCGTCTGGAGGAAAGAAGGTTTGTTCACAAACATAGAAGAGGATTCTTTACGGTAAGAGCAGTGAGACTATGGAACTCTCTGCCTGAGGAGGTGGTGATGGTAAGTTCACTAAGAGTTCAGGAGAGGGCCTGGATGTATTTCTGGAGGGTAATAATATTACAGGTTATAGTTACTAGAGATGGGTCGTTGATTCCAGGGAGTAATTCTGATGCCTGATTGGAGTCGGGAAGGAATTTTTTCCCCTAAAGTGAGGAAAATTGGCTTCTACCTCAGGCATGGAAATCCCCAGTATCTGTGCATGCACTGGACGTGTGCAGTTTTTAGGTCCATCCCTCAACAGGTTCATTTCTTAAAGGAGATGATCAGTCACAGTCTCTGACCCAGTGAATGAAATCAATGCTGATCAGTACACAGGGGCGGACTAGTTTACATTATTACACAATAAATCACTTTCATTCTCCGTTTTTAGTACATAGGGGCGGAACAGTGTTTATTATTACCAATAATCACTCCCATTCTCCGTTTTTTTCTTTTTTTTATTGGGTTACAGAACAGTATTTCTGCGTCATGGAATGTGTGTATTCTTTATGTCATTATACAGGGTTACAAAAAAAAATAATAAAACACGTCCCATCAATCCTCTCATGGATTACACACGCCAACCTCGATTTGCTCACACAAAAAAAAAAAAAATCCTCAAGATGGCCTTTCAAAAAAAATATATAATTGGCTAAATGACAACCAAGCCATAAAAATTTGAATATTCCAGAGAAAATGAGAAGAAACGTGTTTGCTAACAGGACAGATATATATAAATTATTCTTCTTTGAAATAGAATTATCCCTCAGTGTTGGGGAGAGCGCAGGAAGGCTTTTCCCACACGGACAATTTGCACGGATTGTCCCTTCTGCGAGTAGGAAATAAAAATAGTACATGGAGCAAAAAAAACAAAAAAATCGGGTTCCCCTTGCCGTGGAAGGAGTGAATAAGATCTGCAGGATAGAACTTTATCTGGATTTTCTGTACGCCGCCTGAAAAGTGCAAGGCGTAGAGAAAAGCTCTTTTAGAGGCTTCTATTCAGAAATTTGAAAGAAAACGATTTCCAGGGTAGACCCTTCATTCCGGGAGACGGTTACAGGATTTCATATTTGTCCACAAGAAACGAAGTCTCGATAGAAAACCTCACCGGGCTGTTGCCGTCCACCTGAGTCACTTTGGTCACCTGCAGACGACAGAGAAAGTCATGGCTCGTACCCATAGTGTTAGGAACATTTCATAGGGAAGGCATCATATGGCATCATTGTAATTTTTTTCTAATCTTTTTTTATTTTCTAATTTGTAGATTTTTTTTTTTAAATTCTTTTTTCTGTACACGATTGTCCATAAGGATTTTTTTTTTCTCACACAGTTCATTGTACTTTATAAATATCATTTTATCTTTCATTTACAAGTCACAATGTTCATGCCAGATACCGTGCCTTGCGAAAGTATTCGTCCCCCTGGAACTTTTCAACCTTTTGCCACATTTCAGGCTTCAAACAAAAAGATAGAACATTTTACATTTTTGGTAAAGAATCAACAACAAGTGGGTCACAATTGTGAAGTGGAACGAAATTTATTGGATCATTTAAACATTTTTTGTAATAATAAAACTGAAAAGTTGGGCGTGCAAAATTATTCGGCCCATTTACTTTCAGTTCAGAAAACTCCCTCCAGAAGTTGATTGAGGATCTCTGAATGATCCAATGTTGTCCTAATTGACTGATGAAGAGAAATAGAATCCACCTGTGTGTAATCAAGTCTCCGTATAAATGCACCTGCTCTGTGATAGTCTCAGGGTTCTGCATCATGAAGACCAAGGAACACACCAGGCAGGTCCGTGATACTGTTGTGGAGAAGTTTAAAGCCGGATTTGGAAACCAAAAGATTTCCCAAGCTTTAAACATCCCAAGGAGCACTGTGCAAGTGATCATATTGAAATGGAAGGAATATCAGACCACTGCAAATCTACCAAGACCCGGCCGTCCCTCTAAACTTTCATCTCAAACAAGGAGAAGACTGATCAGTGATGCGGCCAAGAGGCCAATGATCACTCTGGATGAACTGCAGAGATCTACAGCTGAGGTGGGAGAGTCTGTCCATAGGACAACAATCAGTCCAACACTTCACAAATCTGCCCTTTATGGAAGAGTGGCAAGAAGAAAGCCATTTCTCAAAGATATCCATAAAAAGTCTGGTTTACAGTTTGCCACAAGCCACCTGGGAGACACCAAACATGTGGAAGAAGGGGCTCTGCTCAGATGAAACCAAAATCCAACTTTTTGGAAACAATGCAAAACGATATGTTTGGCGTAAAAGCAACACAGCTCATCACCCTGAACACACCATCCCCACTGTCAGACATGGTGGTGACAGCATCATGGTTTGGGCCTGCTTTTCATCAGCAGGGACAGGGAAGATGGTTAAAATTGATGGGAAGATGGATGGAGCCAAATACAGGACCATTCTGGATGAAAACCTGTTGGAGTCTGCAAAAGACCTGAGACTAGGACGGAGATTTATCTTCCAACAAGACAATGATCCCAAACATAAAGCAAAATCTACAATGGAAAGGTTCAAAAATAAAGGTATCCTGGTCTTAGAATGGCCAAGTCACAGTCCAGACCTGAATCCAATTGAGAAGATGTGGAAAGAGGTGAAAATTGCTGTTCACAAACGCTCTCCATCCAACCTCAAAGAGCTCCAGCTGTTTTGCAAGGAAGAATGGGCAAGAATTTCAGTCTGTAGATGTGCAAAACTGATAGAGAAATACCCCAAGAGACCGCAGCCGTAATCGCAGCAAAAGGTGGAGCAACAAAGTATTAATGCAAGGGGGCCGAATAATTTTGCACGCCCCACTTTTCAGTTTTATTATTACAAAAAAAGTTTAAATGATCCAATAAATTTCCTTCCACTTCACAATTGTGACCCACTTGTTGTAGATTCTTCACCAAAAATGTAAAATGTTCTATCTTTTTGTTTGAAGCCTGAAATGTGGCAAAAGGTTGAAAAGTTCCAGGGGGGCGAATACTTTCACAAGGCGCTGTATATATAGGTTTTTTTATCCCCATCCATTTTACTTCTTCATAGAAAACAGCTCCAGAACCAAAACTTTATTTTTCCATTGGCCTAGTTTCTCGAGAGCATGTTTTTTTTTTTTTATTGGATGAGTTGTATATTTCAATTTAGTTTTGTTGTGAGACTTAAAGGGTTATTCTCATTTTAGACAATGGGGGCATATCGCTAGGATATGCCCCCATTGTCTTATAGGTGCGGGTCCCACCGCTGGGACCCGCACCTATATCGAGAACGGAGCCCCCGAAGTGAATGAGGGCGCACTGCGCATGCGCAGCCGCCCTCCATTCATTTCTATGGGGCCGCCGAAAATAGCCGAGCGCTGGCTCGGCTACTTCCGTCGGCTCCATAGAAATGAATGGGAGCCGACCGCACATGCACGGCCCGGCTCCCATTCATTCCTATGAGCGGCGCAGGGAGCTGCGCCTGGTGGTGGCCGGACCACCGGAAACCTGGGGTCCTCCAGGCGCAGCGCTCCCCGCTCCGTTCTGGCTATAGGTGCGGGTCCCAGCGGTGGGACCCGCACCTATAAGACAATGGGGGCATATCCTAGCGATATGCCCCCATTGTCTAAGATGAGAATACCCCTTTAACTGCACAATCTTCTATATTCTATTTTCACATATATAGTACACTGCAATAATCCTATATTGCAGTTTATTATTGCCTGATTTATCGACATGCAAGGCCTATTAAAGAACTCCCGCAAAAAATGTTTTCTCTGACCTGTTAGAAAGGTGCATGATATAATCTGTAGTGATTGTCATTTTCTTATCAGAGGCTGAAATTGAGAGTTTCTATTCTCTTCTTATTGTAGCTGGGTCATGTGACCAACTCCCTGACCTCCAACTGACCCAAGACAGGAAGCCAGTCACTTCTCTATTTATTCCTATGAGACTGAAAGTGAGGCTCCCATAGGAATGCATAGAGAATTAGACTTCCTGTCCACACATAAGGTGCTGTGTGAGTTGGTGGGTCTAATTCCTAGTAACATGACACAGATAAGAAACTTCAGGATGATATAACTAAAAAATTCAGCTACTGGTAAAAAAATGACATTCACTACAGATTATACATGTACATTTCTAGCAGGACATGGACTAAAAATTTTGCGGGAGTTCTTCTTTAAGCAAACGGCAGACATGGGCTCTGCCCCAAGATCATGCGTCAGGGGGACCAATGGGGTGACAGTCAAATCTCCTGTGTCCACACCATGACATAGTAAGTAGTCCATCCAAAGACATTGCTTCATGTCCATAATGTACTATTACATCAGAAGCAAGAGGTTAAATTGATAACACACATTATAAAGTACATAATACATTCCTCAACAGAATAAAAACATGACCGTAAACCAACCTGTAGGTTGCAGTAGTTCTTCTTGGATACAAAGGACACGGTCACTGGGAAGAAATCGTTGGGATGGCCAGCAATGCTGAACTCCAGACTTCCCGTCTTATTTTTGGAGTCGATAACCGGCAGGGTCCACTCAAGTGTATTCCTTCGACTGTCGTGGTGGTAGTCTCCATCAATGTCTCCGATCACTGGAGCCCCGACTCCGGCCCTGTGTTAGGAGGCAGTAAAATCAGAAATGTGCTGCTTATAAAACACAGGCAGGTCATTATCAGCTCTAATGCTCAATGACACAATGGACATGGGAACCAAATTAAACTGACCCATAGGCCTCCATTATATCTACAAAAGCCAAAGGAGCGTCACATCTGATGGACACTGTAGACAGTGTGATTACAGCCAGCGGGCACCTAACACTCTGCCGGGGGGCTCATTGGTGACCCCTGAAGTGTGATCAGTATCCGACCCTTTCTTTCATAAAAGTTACTAATCCCGAGTAAAACCTGTTTTTATTTTCATTTTCAGCTGCATTCACAGCATCCCGATTTCTATGAGTGATATATTCCCCTGTCCTGAATATATTGCGGTCATTTTGGTATTGCCTGGAATGTCTGCTTTCAGACAAGACCAGTTGCATGTTTCTAGCTGCTACCATTCAGGAGATAGCAGCATCTAAAGCAGCCCTCCCCCCTCCAGGTAGCTACTTTTCCCACTGCCTGAGCTCCACTCTGGCAAAACAGTTAGGGGGTTAAAGGGGTTGTTCGGCCATAATAATGATCTGTCCTCAGGATAGGTCTTCAATATCAGACACGTGGCACCCCCGCCGGTCAGCTGCTTGAAGAGGAGGTGGTGCTCTGAGTGAGCGCCAATTCCTGTTCATTACACTGCCCGTCAGATCTATCTATCTATATCTCTCTCTCCGGACAACCCCATAAGTATAAGGTCAGTTATTAAAAAATACATAATAATGAATTATTACTTACGGCAATGGGATAGTAATAACCACATCGTTCAGCTCCAGCTTGTCTTCCTGCAGCTCATACTCTATATTTACATCACAGCCGTTCCCACTTTCTGAAGGCCAACAATTAACTAGAGAGAGAGAAGAGGGGTTTCAGAACTTAACCCTTTCAGCCCCAGGGGATTTTCAGGTTTTTTTTGCATTTTCATTTTTCACTCCCTGCCTTTCCAGGACCATAACTTTTTTATTTTTCCGTTCACATAGACCTATGGGGCTTTACTTGCTGTACTTTTTAATGGCACCATTTACTATTGCATACAATGTAGTGGGAAGCTGGGGAAAAAAAAAAAATCCCAAAAAGGGGTTTGAATTGGGGGGAAAAATGCAATACTGTCATAGTTTCATGGGTTTTGTTTTGTACATAGTTTACCATTTTGGTAAAACTGATCTGTTCCCTTCATTCTCCAGGTCAATACAATGCATTTTAATACTGAAATTTTTTTTCTTTACATTGCTATACTTTGACCCCCAGAACATTTTTAAAGTTACGTCTAAGGAGCTGTGTGTGGGCTCATTTTTTGCTGGACGATCTGCACTTTATATCAATACCATTTTTGGAGTGTGTTTGACTTTTTGATCACTTTTTATTTAATTTTATTTGGAAGGTAAAGCGACAAAAAAAAAGCCTATTTTTAATAAGGGGAAGGGGGGGGCGATTAAAATTTTTATATATTTTTTTTGAAAGCTTCCCCCCCCCCCCCACCTTTTTTAAGTCCCATTAGGGACTTGAATATGCGATCTTCAGATCACTTCTCCCTTAGGACCCTTTCACACGACCGTGGAGCACTTTCTGGGACGGTCTGTGAAAACCTGGACCGTGCTCCTTCTGAGGGCAGGAGCGCACGGCGTCATTGGTTGCTACGACGCCGTGCGCTTCCTAAGGCCGCCGCTGTACAGTGATACACTCTATACGAGTGTGTACAGTGTATCACTGTACAGCGGCAGCCTTAGGAAGCACACGGCGTCGTAGCAACCAATGACGCCGTGCACTCAGAAGGAGCACGGCCCGGGTTTTCACAGACTGTACTCCACGGTCGTGTGAAAGGGCCCTTATACTGCAATGAATTAGCAGTGTATAGGAGATATGCAATTCTCTACTGACTCCAGGCCTCCATAGAAACTACAGCTGTAATAGCCATGGTTCCTTCAGAGAGATCCAGGCTATTTCAGAGAACGAACGGCTTCCCCGATCTCATTGCGGGGAAGCCGTCTCAGTTGCCGATTAACCACGGTTTCTGAGATGTTAAATGTCTGAATAATTTGACAACAGGCATTTCCACTGTATGGGAAGGGATGAGACAACTGGGACCCCACTAATTCCCAACTAGAGGTGCCTGTTGCTTACTCAGGTGTCAGCGCTTGTACTGTCCCTCTGCATTAAAAGACTATGAGTGACGCAGACATAGACAAGCGAGAGATGTGTAAAGAATGCCACGTTGGGTGTTTCTGTGCAGAAAATTTGTGCAGCATGTGGATTTGTAAAGTCTCCTCCATATGCAAACGACGGTATACGGCTGCAAATTCTAAGGTAAAATCAGCAGCATTTCTGTCCTGTGTGGATGCACCTATAAGGAACTTGGAAATCTACAGAATGCCCTGAAATCCACAATAATCTTTTACATGTGGATTGGCATTTCAAATGTCACCAATATGTATTTATTATTCTATAAACCATCATGTGGAATCTGCACTGGATCTGCCATGTCTGAACGTGGCCAAATAAGACAATAAGAGACTCACTGGTCAGAGGTATCAAGGCCTCATCTGTCGTCTGTAGCCTCCACTTTATGACACCAACGTCACTGTTAAGGGGGAAGGACTTTTCTGGATTTTTCAATCCGATCATGGAGTCAGAGGTAAAAAGTTTTTTGTCCACGTTTGGATGAGTCTGCAAATAAAAGAGGAGACACAACTATCAGGACGATAAATGGGAATAACTGGACATGGATATTTCTGAAGCCTACTGAACTGTTAATGCGTCTGTCCGGTCCCCTGAGGTAGTCAATCTGCGCTGGATAGAGGAAGGTGCTGAGCTCAGTGATCTATATGGATTTTCATTCAGAAATCTGAGTAAAGGGAGGCTGTCAGCAGTTCTGAACTTGGAAACCTGCTGACAGCCCTAGGTAGAAGCTGCAGCAAACTGGGTCAACTTACTTTTTCCAGGTGCCCAGGAGGCGGTCCCTCCCTCTGACTCTCTTTAACCCCCTAACTGTTTTGCCAGAGTGGAGCTCCAGCAGTGGGAAAAGTAGCTAACTGGAGGGGGGAGGGCTACTTTAGATGCTGCTAGCTCCTGGATGCAACTGGTCTTGTTTGAAAGCAGACATTCAAAGCTTTCAGACGATACCAGAATGACAGCAATTGTTGAGGACAGCGAAAGATATCACTGATAGAAATCGGGATGCTGTGAATGCAGCTGAAAATGAAAGTAAAAACAGGTTTCACTCTCGTTTATTCCCGACTTGATTTCTAACAGTGATTTCTCGTCTGTTTCTTGGACTTTAGCTGTCACGGTCTTGTATTAAAGGACTGTCCACTTTCAGACAAGACCACTTGCATGTTTCTAGCTGCTACCATTGAGGAGATATTACCATGTAAAGCAGCCCTCCCCTCCAGTTAGATACTTTTCACAGAACAGTTCAGTGGTTAATGTGAGATGCTTGACAGTCCCTCCGCTCTGCTGACTGACAGCTGTAGTGGTCTCCTGGTTGGATACTACAGCTGTCACTCAGAGCAGAGGGGAGGGGCTGTGAAGCAAATTGCACTTCATATGGGGGGGGGGGGGCTGCAGACTACACTGGACCCAGCAGAGAGCACCAGGCCTTGTGCACATGCTGTATTCAGGATCGATTCGATTTGTTTTGCACTGGGCAGAAAAATGATGCAGGATTCTCCTGTCCATGGCAAACAATGCCTGGTGACATGCACAGAATAACGCCACTGAAATCTATGGGATTGGATTTGAGATCAGCTCACTATCAACAGTTGGGTGAGGGTTAGTTCAATCAACTCCTTCATTAACACGAATACTAAACTTGGTCGAACATCTGTTTTTTTTTTTATGGCAAAAAAAGAGAATAAACTGCTGTCCACCCCCACTACACATTCTGATCTGCCATGTACAACCTCCTCCCCCTCCCTACTCCTCCTAGAAAACAGGAAAAAAAAAAAGCAAGGGGGAGACCAGAGGGAATCAACACAACCAGGAGCAGAGCTCTGATTCATGTCGGATTCAGGAGCACCTGCGGCTCACGCCAGGTCTAAAAAAGGGGGCGTGGCTTGGGCGGGGACGGGCTTGGTGGGCCCATCTCATTTACCATTTTCTACACCTGTTTTAGGTGTAGAAAACAGGTCTAAGAAGCTGTCTTACAATTAGAAGCGATGGTGGATCCGCCAAAGTTATGTGGAGGCCAGCACCTCTCCATAACTCGGCGGATCCACCGCCAGTGCATTGCTTTATTAAGACCGGCGTCTAAAACGCTGGTCTTCATAAAGGTGCCCCTTAATTTTGCATTTATGAATAAAAGAAAAAGCGGTGCAAAAGGGCCCAACAGCCTTTAAAATCAGCTGCATTCTGGTCTTCACATATGAAAAACACAAACTTTATGACAATAATGGAAAAAAAAGGGATAATAAAAGATTATGCCCCCCCCCGCCGTACTCACTCACCTGCAGCTGTACCCCTTTCTTGTCCTCGTTATCAACATGCACACGGATCCTTCCAAACTTGTCATCAGTCACTCTAAGCATGATGAGACCATGGACTTCCATGTTTTGCAGACCACCATCCCTGCTGCAGGTTAAGGATATTTTCTCTTCAACCTTCAGATGAACGCTGAATAAACAGAGATCACTATTACTCACAATGCATATTCTTACTGAGGAGACCATAACACGTGTAACGTGTTGCCTGCTCACTAACCTCTCTACATTGGCAGGTGGCGGCAGGACCTTTGCCGCGTCAGATGGTCTCTTGCCAGCGGCCGGGGTAACGATGGTCTCGCCTTCTGATTTCAGCTTGTCCACAAAGTTATCCACTTCTTTACCTTTGGCCCCAAGTTTCAGGGCTTTGTTAGCACCAGAAGGCCTGAAAGAAAGAGTCGACAGAACTTAAGAATAAAACGTGATCAGTACTGCTCCAACCAATCACTTCAAGATCAAATCTGGCCATACACATTAGATGCACTTTGGCTAAGCTAGCTGATGTCGTTGGCACTGGCCGATCATCCATTGTGTATGGTGGTCTCATGATTCTACCCAATGGCAGATGTCCGGGAACTGGATTGGACAGTTTGATTTCAACATGCCCGATCCCTTTGCTGCCAACACAGATTTATGATAGCTGAAGGTCAGGAGGAAAAGATTTCAGGTAAATGTGTTCAGCCGACAGTTGCCTAAATTGTCCTATTACAAGAACGTAACCCCTATCCACAGTATAGGGAATATGTGTCGGAGCTGCTGGGGCCCCACCAATTACAAAAAAAAAAAAAGGGCGGGGGGATTTTGTTATGGGGGGGGGCTGTGTTTGCCTGTTTAAATGGAGTAGCGCAGGCGCACTGCTGCATTATCGTAGATAGCCGAGTCCCATAGAACTGAAGGGAGCAGCGGAAAGGCATGTGTGTCTACCACTCCGTTCAAATGGAGGAACATACCCCGCCGACCATTTTTTGTGATCTGCGGGGGCCCCGGCGGATCAGATAAGTTATTGTAGAGGGACAACCCCTTTAAGACCCACATTTACCTGGTTGATATAGGAGCAGACTTTGTCTTCTCTGGCTCTATGATGTTCTCTGTGATTAATGCTGCGGCATTGCTAGATATAGAGGAACCGCCAGAACTTCCGAAACCTCCGAACCCTGGCGCTTTCTTGCCCTGGCGCTCGGCGTCTCTTCTAGCCTGCTGCAACTCTTTCGCTTTGCGTCTCATCTCGGCCTTCGCCTCTCGTTCCTGGGTCTGTAGAAAGATTAAAAAATAAAAAACGTATTGAGGCATTTAATTCCCACACACGCAACGTCAGGACACATTCATGTCCGTAGTGCTGCCAATGAACATCAAACCTTTGGCCAAGTAAGAATGCAAGAAAACACGTCATCAACTGTTATGTCAGCATTACCGTGCCCCGCTCTCATAATGACGCCATGTCCGCCCGGTGATCGGCTGCATCAAGCCACGTGTCGAATGAATGGCCACTCATATAAAACAGGGACAAGTCCTGGACACGGGAGCCGCCGATTCTCAGTAGCTGTGGGCCCTGGCTCATATTGGGGAGGCTATGACGTCCATATGCTTTAACACATGTAAAAATAACTTCAAGGTGTGACGGAGGAAACCTGGAATTAATCAGGACTATCCTGAGACATTCACACTTCTCAGCTGCCAGGACACGTTGCTGGTGTCTTACCTGAAGAACTTGCTCGTCAACCTGGACAGTATATCATGATGATAAACCCTGTCCGTATGCCTCATTAGGGCAAAGTGCACTTCTTAGGAGACACATAGCAAGCACTAGTGAGATGGCTCTTTCTCTCCAGGAGATATCCCTTTGCAGGACAGATTAAGGTCGTAGGAGGGTGTTCCCTGCCAAGGACCCACTTGTATGAACCAAAGCCGCTCTGTACAAGTGCCTCGTGTTCTGGTGAACCGGCATTACAAAGACAGACATTAATCTGAATGGCCACCAGGTAATACTACACTTCCATGGACACCTGGCTGTGGCTTTCCCCACCAAAATGAGGCGTTTGCTGGGAGGGTCTGGTTTTTGAATGGGGTCATCTCTTCAATGTAGGAATCCTTTTAGATAAGTTAATGTCCCACAAGCTTCCTCTTCTGCAGAGAGATCTGTGGAACATGCATAAGACGACCTTTGGTCCAGCAGAGGATATTATTTTCTGTGCAGGCTTCCCAGGGGCTCATGTCCATGCCGCTCGGGGTGGTCGTACCCAGGGCAGGCTTCAGACAAGGTCTGCTGAAGGACTGAGGATCTTGTTTTATGTTTGGAAAAGGGGTCTTACATCTCAGCGTTTGCCCGGGAGTCCACATTACATTTCTCAATGTTAAAGGGTTTCTGTCACCAGTTTTTTCGGTATGAATCAGGCTGACATTAGAGATGTGCTAATGTCACCTGATTCCAAATATATATCTGTTTTATTTACTGGTGCCCCCATTTTTATATAAAATGAACTTTTATTTTATGCTAATAAGGCTCCTAGGTGCAAGGGGCGTTACCTCTGCTCCTAGAGGCTCTGTTGATTGACAGGACCAGGCAGAGAAGAAACACTCAATTCACCATAGATTGCAAGGACCTTCAATGATGTCATGACCATGTGATCAGTCACATGGTTAGGATCACACAAACAGCCTGTCTCCTCCTAAACCATGTGACTGATCACATGGTCATGACATCATTGAAGGTCCTTGCAATCTATGGTGAATTGAGTGTTACTTCTCTGCCTGGTCCTGTCAATCAACAGAGCCTCTAGGAGCAGAGGTAACGCCCCTTGCACCTAGGAGCCTTATTAGCATAAAATAAAAGTTCATTTTATATAAAAATGGGGGCACCAGTAAATAAAACAGATATATATTTGGAATCAGGTGACATTAGCACATCTCTAATGTCAGCCTGATTCATACTGAAAAAAATGAAACCCTTTAAAGAGAGTCCGGAAGCATGATTCTGCCTGGCAAGGCCCGCAGAGAGTAATAAGACAGTACCGTAGTGATTGAAATCCCTTGTCAAGTGCACAGAGGGCGGGTCACAGCACCTCAGTGCAACCAAGCTCCAATGCTGTACTGAAGCATCATCTACTTCCATCGGATGACAGGGCCAGACGTCTGAGTTCTCCTCTCGAGCCTGTACCGTGCTGTACAACCCGGGCGCATGTGCAGTACAGGATCTGGTTCCCGCCCTCAAGAAATGTACTGTGTGTATGCAAAGGTTGTACAGCATGGCACAGGATTAATAATCAAGAGGGGAATACAGATGCCGGGGTCTGTCAATCAGTGAATGGAAGGAGAGGCTTTGAGGGGGCAGAGCTAGGGTGCACCGAGGGGCTTGGGTCCACCCCCTGTGCACATGAGCTCATTTACACACTCACCAGAATGCAGAAACATAAAGGTACTCGGCAGGTCCTACTGGGCATTATGCTTGATTTAAAGGGGCTGTCCGAGGATAGGCCAATAATATCAGATCGGTGCGGGTCCAACTTCTGACACCTCTACCAATCAGCTGCTTGAAGAAACTGCTGCGGCCTGTTCCTAGCCCTATGATGTCATGTTCTTCAGGTCACATGGCCAAGGAGCAGCTCAGCCCCATTCAAGAGCTGCAATACCAAGCACTGCCACTATATAATGGACGGCGCTGTGCTTGGTAAGCTGCCAGTAGAACACAGTGCTCACCTGAGTGCCGCGGCCTCCTCAATCAGCTGATCGGCGGTGAGGGGGGCCCCGGAGTCAGACCCCTAACATTCTGATATAGATGAGCTATACCGAGGACAGATCATCAGTATCTAACACCAGGACAACCCCATTAATATGCCATACTGTGCTGCCATCCGCTGCCTGGTTGTGACCCTCACCTCTCTGACGGCTCTGAAGACCTTCTCTTCATGTGAGTCCATCTCAGTGAAGGTTCGGATTTGGGCCAGGTTAACATTTTCTCTATATCCCAGAGCCACAATTTCATCAAACGCGAAGATGAGATCGAAACAGTGGTCAGAGATCTCCGATTCTTCCAAAGCTCGACAGTATTCAGGGATCTAAAGGGGGAAAGAAGAGGGCATTATAGCGGTACAACATAACTGCTGCAGTGTGCAAAGAGCCTGGTACACAACATTCAATCACAACCTCGCAGGGCTTGTCAGAAGTTTTATTTCGACTCTCTCCCCGAGCAGCAGTACCTGTTGCTCCTAGAGGCTCATTTGCATATAATAAATCATCATTTATCTCAGCAATGCGGACACATATGAACATGGGACCAACACAGATGTCTTCAGCTGCCAAGTGTACATGTAACAGGTCAGCCAGTGTCATAGGTACAAAACTGCTGACAGATGCCTTTAAGCCCTTAGTGATCACCCATACGCCTTTTTACGACGATCGCTAAGGCCTTAGGCTGGGCATCTGCCTTTTCACAGCTGCCCAGTCTAAACGGAGAGCGGGGGATCGGCTTTCACATGAGAGCTGTGCTCTTGCTTTAACAGCTCGGACTGGCAGGAGTGCCGATCCTGGCTGTTTAACACCTTACATGCCACTCGCCACATGTAAGCGGTGACAGAGGAAGCAGATTCCTTCCGCCTCCCTGCAAATGCGATCACTGGGTGGCGATGTGTGTATAGAATGGCTGGGACCTGGTGTAGGCCCCAAGCCAGCCTTGAGTGTGCCCCAGTAGTTTGCACCTCTCTGGCGCAGCCTGCTGGTCAATGTCAGTATACCACCGACATTAAAAGCCAACGCACTATAAGGAAAATGCACTGTATTTTAAAATCAATCAAAATACTGCCTGCTATAGTCCCCTTGCGGGACTATTAACTGGTTTAAAAAAATACATTTCAGTTAAAAAAAAAAAAAACTTTTTTCCATGAAAATGGAAAAAGGGATCTAATTGGTTGCTGCACGCTACCTGTTTGTCTTTCTCAGCATCTCAGCAGTTTTCTCCATCAAACATGTTAATCCCATTAATCTGCTTACTTTGGGCCTTTTAGACGGAGCAGTAACTTTTTTTATTTTTCAGTTGTGAACACTATATGAATCTTTTTTAAATTTTATTAGCAACATTTTGGGGTACTTCTACAGGGGTTGTTCCATTTTCACAGTAACGCCACAAGTGTCAGATAGGAGTGGATCTCATCTCTGGGACACGCTCCTATCTCCAGAACAGGGTCCCTGAAATGAAGGAAAGCGAACTGCACAATTTTTGGAAGTCCCATAGTACTGAATGGAGAGCAAGACCCTGCCCCCACGATTCATCATTATGGAACTGCTAGAATTTTGGCGCATGTTGTAGCCACAAGCGGCATGTCACTACTGACATGGGAAAAAAAAAAAAAAGCCCGGAAATCCCTTCAAGTTGTTACATCTGCAGATTTTTCATTAAGGAGGACCTGTCCCCCCTCCTGACATGCCTGTTTTAATAGCTTCATGCATTCCCCATGTAATAACAATTCTGGAACATCTATTCTTATGTCTGTATGTTGTTCTATTCCTTTATTATTCCTGCTAGAAGTTATGAATGAATTGCTAGCAGTCTGCAGTAAGGGTACAGAAGGGTGGTAACCAGTTGGGGGTGTCCCTGCACAGACTGAACATGACAGCACTGATTGGATAGAGTCAGACTGTGCAGGTACACCCCCCCAACTGGTTACCTCCCCCCTGTACCCTTACTGCAGACTGCTAGCAATTCATTCATAACTTCTAGCAGGAATAATAAGAGGAATGGTACAACATAGAGCCATGTCAGGAGCAGTGAAAGATCCTCTAAGATTTTACCTTGTCCTTCCTTCCAGAACTAAGTCTTACATACTTCTCTATGGCTGTTAATACAGAATATTCAATAATCCAGCCCCTTTCCTTTCCTGAGGATAGGCCACCAGTAGTAAAATCCTGGACTAGCCCTTTAAGCTGTCTATAATAAACCCGCCCCATAGTTCTGAACGTCCGATGTCTTCTCTACTCCCCCTGCACAGAGCTGCAATCACTATTCTGTTGGTTGCTATCAGCGCTGGACAACAAACACACCCCGACCAGTTAGAGCGGCTACGCTACGACGCTGCCTGCTGCACTGCATTCTGGGAGATTTACAGTTTCCTAGATTACTATACAGTATCTGACGTAAAGACTACGTTTCCCAGAATTCAGTTCACTAACTGCGTGTGACATGGCGGCCAGGAACAGTGGCTTCAAGAGGTTGTCAAAGACTAAAAAAAAAACCCAAAAACATTCGCCTGGTCGGGTCATCCTGGTTCCTGCGGTGCTGCTCTCGTCCCCACCGAACCGGTGGTGTAACATGCCAGATACATGCACGTCACCGCTGACAGACATCAACAGCCTCGGGGTGACGTCTGCATGAACGGCACGTGACTGCTCAGGTGGGGACAGGAACCGCTCTGCAGGAAACGGGACCACGAGACCAGATGAGATCGTTTTTTTTTCAGGTCACAGACAACCCAGTGAACTAGGGGGTGTGTCACAGTTTAAGAATCCCCTCTATGTATATAATGAAATGCGACAAATCGTTGCCGTGTTCCTCCCTGGTCAGGGCTGAAGGACCCTCAGGATTTATGGGAAACACTAGACTATGATCACCCAATTTAAAAAAACAAAAATGGCGGGTGCTTCTGTCTGGATGGTGCCCCAACACTACTACACGTACCACTCTGGAGAAGAGTCGGAGGGTCTCGAGGTCCTCTAGGATGTTGCTGTTCTTGGTGGTGATGAGGACCATGTAGAGCTTCTCCATGGGCTGGTAGACATAGCGCACGCTCTCCGTCTCCACGAAGGTGTGCTGTTTGCCCGTGTTCATTAATTTTGGGAAAGCGGCCAAGAGTCCTTCGATGCGAGTGCGGGTCATCTCCACGAACTGTCGGGACACTATGGCCTTACCGGCCTTCGTACACACCGCGGCAGCGAGCAGCACCTGCAACAGAAGACCCTCAGCATATCAGTAACCATGTACAGGGGTCCTACGGCCGGTCATACGCGTTAGACAGTTTACCAAATGCTCTTTTAGCCAATAGCTTCTGAACCAAACCCCCGCCGATTCCCACATGCATGCTCGGCCAAGTAGAGATTGATTAGACCAGGGATGCTCAACCTGGGGCCCCCCAAAAGTTGCAAAACTACAACTCCCAGCATGGCCAGGCAACCTTCAGCTATCAGCATACAAAAGGGCATGATGAGAGTTGTAGTTTTACAACAGCTGGAGGTCCGCAGGTTGAGCATTCCTGGATTAGACCAACAAAGCACATGCGCAGTCGTTTCTCAACTCACTCCGTGGACTTGTGATCAGTGGTGGGGCCCCAAAATAAGTATCTGATTGCTGGAGGTCCCACCAATAACAGGGGTCCCTCTTTGAATGGAGAGGTGGTCATGAATGTGCTCTATATGTAACCACTCATTCAAATGAGGGACACGGGATCCCCTTACTCATGACTGGTAGCACCCCCAGAGATCAGGTACTAATCACTGTGGACAACCCCTTTAGGCTCGTTTCACACGAGCGGCTGTCACGCTGGGGACTCGCAGCGCAGCACCCGGCCTGAACTTCCAGCACTGCCAGGGTCGCAACGTATTATATTGATTTATGATGCTTATAGTTCTGGAATGTACTGGAAAACACTGACATAATGCTGTCAGTGTTATACAATACATTCCAGAACTGTAAGGGTTACAAGGGCGTCATAAATTACTATAATGCTATTCAGGACGGGTGCTGCGCTGCGAGTCCCCAGCGTGACAACTGCTCGTCTGAAAGGGGCCTTAATGTATTCCACTTGTAAAAGCCACGCACCGGAAACCATATTGCAAACCCATACGCTGCCTTGCAGTTCCTTAGCGCCCCCTGCCATTATGTGTTTGGGCACCGTAACGATCACTGAAAGGGTTGTCCCAAAATCGACGAGGAGGATGTGCAGTATGAGACTGACGGAGATAGCGGAGCGCTGAACTCCACTCTGCTACATCCACCAGACCCATAGACTTTAAATGAAGCAAAATGTATGCTCCACCACTACTCCATTCAAAGAGGAGGGCTTGTGACCGCTGTCCTAGTGATCCATGGTGGTCCCACAATTAGACATGTATCCATAGGCTTTCTAGCTGAGGAGCAAAAGATTGGACAGAGTAACATCCAGCCTGCCTGATCACTGGGGAAGGGGGAAGCAGCAGGGAAAACTCTAACACTTCTCACCGCCGAGAGCCCAACCCAATGACAGCAACTACAATCTCCAGTACAGAGGGTTTGTTACAATGTATCGGTGTTGGTAACAATGAGCAGTTTGGAGTCAGTGAGGACTGGACACAGCTGTAGTGAACAAACGCTATCAGGTCTGGAAGCCTCCCGAGGGCCAAGTAAGTGCTACAATGAATATAACAACAAATGTGCGCAGGACGCCATAAACACGTGGCAGGCTATAGAAGATTATAGTAACCGTGATCACAGCACTTGTTATTAATAACACTAAAGAAATCATTAACAACTTATTGGACTTATTACATCTTATTTGATCTATGAACGGACTCTGCAGTTCAGTACAGAGATCTCTCCCATCATCTATTTATCCCGAGGACTGTGACTGTGACGAGGGGACATCCTCTGCGTCTGGAGGAAAGAAGGTTTGTACATAAACATAGAAGAGGATTCTTTACGGTAAGAGCAGTGAGACTATGGAACTCTCTGCCTGAGGAGGTGGTGATGGTAAGTTCACTAAAAGAGTTCAAGAGGGGCCTGGATGTATTTCTGGAGGTAATAATATTATAGGTTATAGTTACTAGAGAGGGGTCGTTGATCCAGGGAGTAAGGCCCCATTCAGATGACCGTGTTTCACGGCCGTGAAAGCCCGGCCTGTGCTGCCCCAGAGGACGGAAGCGCAAGGCCTCATTGGTTGCTATGACGCCGTGTGCTTCCTGAGGCTGCCGCCGTACAGTGAAACACTGTACACGCCATGTACAGTCGTCTGAATGGGGCCTAATTCTGATGCCTGATTGGAGTCAGGAAGGAATTTTTTCCCCTAAAGTGGGGAAAATTGGCTTCTACCGCACAGGGGTTTTTTGCCTTCCTCTGGATCAACTTGTAGGAAAACAGGAAGAACTGGATGGACAGATGTCTTTTTTCGGCCTTATAGACTATGTTCCTAGTTGATGAATTTAACACCATTTGGATCTTGCACTGAATATGAATTAAAAATATTTTTTAAATAATTTTTAAATCTTTTTTTTTTTTATTGGTACCAAATAATATCTATTGATTGTTTCATTATTAGGATGATGAATTAATCATGTGTTTCAAATCGGGGCCCTATCGTGATGTATAAAACAATCAAGTATATGTAGTACCCTGTTAACTTCAATTATAATTTGTATATTTTTGGAAATAAAATTTATTAAAATGTAATAAAATTTATTAAGATTATTCTGTGATTTTATATAGACATAATGTCCCAGCAAGGAGGCGTGCCTACCAATTAGCAGATTTATCTTTTTTAACGTATATACAGAATTCTGAAATACCCCCCCAATGCCCGGACCCCTTGTATGGATTATACCTGCTCCCCGCCACCTGCACAGCTCTATGCTACTGGCTGCTCCCCCGTCACCATATGTTTTGATGCACGATGAGGAGATGCAGTGGTGGCCGTGCAGGGATCCGGAGCGATGCAGGGAATGGGGTAAGTATTATGTATACGAGGGGCCCGAGCATTGGGGAGGATATTTTAGAATTTGGAAAACCCCTTTAATAATATGGGCTCTGTCTTACTGTAAAATGTATGGCCTCCTCGGAGGTCTTTCCGAAGTTTCAGCAGATATCGCGAGGCTTACTTCCTCTCGCCTCTATCACGTGTCTTTGTTTATTCGTATAAATTACTGTATTAAGCCGATGCGGCAGGAAGCAGAGTTCAGCTTCGTATTGTGATACAGTAATTTATGCGAATAAACGAAGCGACGCGTGATAGGGCAAGTCTAAGTAAGTCATCCGTTTTACAGTAGGACGGAGCCCGCATTCTTAAAGAAGTTTTTAAAAGAATCGGGTTTTGATATAGCAATCCGAACCCGATTCGCTCTATCCTAGTTATCGATATCAGATGGGTGGGGGGGACTGACACTGAGAGGTGGGGGCGCTCCAGTGAGAACTGCAGCCTCCTCGCAGCTTACCAAGCACAGCACCGCACATTGTATAGTGGCTGTGCTTGGTACTGCAGCCCAGGCCCAATCTATTGAATAGGACTGAGCTGCAGCTAGGTCATGTGACCGATGAACGTGACGTCACCGGTCCAGGAAGGCTCTGAGAGCGCCGAGTCCTTCCCCCAGGAGTCGGACCCCCACAGATCTGATGTTGGTGACATCTCCTGAGGACAGGTCATCAATATCAACTTCCTGGATAACCTGTTTAAGAAATCGCAACCACACGTTGAGAAAACTGACCTGTGATGAGAATTTTAAAGGGAACACATCAGAAAATGACCTATTGATTAAAGGGGTTGTTTCACTTCAGCAAATGGCATTTATTGTGTAGATCAGCACCCCAGCTGTGATGAAACTACGACTCCCAGCATGCACTTCAACTTGGCTGTTGTCAGAACTCCCATAGTAGTGAATGGGGCATGCTAGGAGTTGTAGCTTCACAACAGCTGGAGTGCCAGAGGTCCTGGTGTAGAAGAAGTTAATACAAGGCACTTACTAATGTATTGTTATTGTCCATATTTTCTCCTTTGCTGGCTGGATTCATTTTTCCATCACATTATACACTGCTGGTTTCCATGGTTACGACCACCCTGCAATCCATCAGTGGTGGTCGTGCTTGTACACTACAGGAAAGAGCCTCAGCCTATGTGCGCTCCCACAGTCCCGGCCATCAGAGAGGCCTGTGATTTTTCCTATAGTGTGCAAGCACGACCACCGCTGGATTGCAGGGTGGTCGTAACCATGGAAAGTATAGCAGTGTATAATGTGATGGAAAAATAAATCCAGCCAGCAAAGGAGACAATTAGGGATGAAACTTTCGACAAAAGTCGATTCGCATAAAATTTCATTTCAATACTGTACAGAGCGCTCGCTCCGTATAGTATCGAAACGAAATTTTATGCGAATCGACTTCAGATGCATGCGATTAGCTCATCTCTAGAGGCAATATGGACAATCACAATACATTAGTAAGCGCCTTGTATTAACTTTCTCTACATGACACAACCCCCTTTAAATCAAGTTTTCAACATATTTTTAAAGATTTTTTTCTGACGTTATTTTTATTTTCTATGTCAATATCCATATATATATATATCTTAAATGGAGTCTGAGTGTTTTAGACTCTTTGGCCCTCATTACAATGGTGCCTTTCTTTTCTGTCTCCCTCGTCTAGATTATGAAAAAGACGCTTTTTTTTTTTAAGAAAAAACATATGCAAATGAGCTTCGGCAAGTGCCCAGGGGCGGCGTTACTGCCACAGTGTGCCCAGAGAACCACACCTCTTTCACCCCTCTGGCCCGCCCCCATTTCCTATTACCTCCTCCTCCTCTGCCTCCGGAAGTCCTAGGCGGCATCAGAGGACGGCGGGCCGGCACGTCTCTGCGCAGCTGTCTTTAGTAGGCCGGCGCATGCGCAATATGAAGAGCTGTTCCTCTGCCCATAATGGGTAGAGCACTGCGCAGGTGCCGGCCAACTGTGAAGCAGTGCACGCGAGAGATCAGGGAGGCAGAGGAGGAGGTAATAATAATAGGAAAGAAGGGCGGGCCAGAGGGCTGAAAGAGGTGTGGTTCTCTGGGCACACTGTGGAGGTAACTCCGCCCCTGGGAAATTGCAGAAGGTTATTTGCATAAGTTTAAAAAGTGTCTTTATCATGATCTTTACGAGGGACACAGACAAGAAAGGCACCATTGTAATGAGGGCCAAAGAGTCTATAACCTGATCTGAATGGTCTAAAACACTCAGATTAGGTGACAGAGTCCTTTTAAATTCCTGCAGTTCACTAAGCCTAATAGAAGCCACTTCTTGGTCTTTACCAATCACTGTTCAGCAGTCATCTCATCATCATCACCAACAGGATTACAATCCCAAACGTCACTTCTGAACAGGATCTACCTTTCATAACGCGGCTTATCTGCTCCCTCCTGACCTCTGCACAGGTGACAGAAGTCTACAAAACTCTCCCATAGAAGATAAAGGGGGAGATTTATCAAAACTGGTGTAAAGCAGAACTGGCTTAGTTGTCCATAGCAACCAATCAGATTCCACCTTTTATTTTGGACAGCTCCGTTGGAAAATGAAAGGTGAAATCTGATTGGTTGCTATGGGCAACTAAGCCAGTTCTGCTTTACACCAGTTTTGATAAATCTCCCGCAGTGACATTTTCTCGGGACTATTATGTCTATGGCCCATAGGGCTGCCGTAAAGCAAAACTCTAAATGCCGTAAAGAACAGCTCCAGCAAGATGGCCGCCCCCATAATCATGTTCAGAAAATTAAAAATCTAAAATGAGTGACATCATGCTCACAGACGTTGTGGCGGTCACGCCACATTCGCCTCACGTACACGACAGCAGCCCGATATCCTATCTAGCCTTAAGCCCCGTTCACACGTGCAGGATTTGGTTGTGGATTCTGCACCGAAAATTGCAGCCAGTGGATTTGAATGGCACAGGAACACAGAGCGCCACTTTTCACGGATCCCGCACGGGAAAAGTCGGAGTTGCCTCAGTTAGTAGTCCCTGCGGATCCGGGGCACAGCACAGCTCTGGCACTCTGATAAATAGATGCCAGGCTTGTCAACGGTAAACCAACACATGTGAACACTGTCTAACACAGGAACATGACAAATATCGCACTGTGTGGCTGCAGGACAAGAAGCCCTGCAACCAGCATAAGGAAAGAACAGTCACCCATGTCCCTCTTGTCGGCCGAGGATCACCTGACTGACCAAGCGCACAGGTGAGGGCCAAATGTAGCAGCGGGACATTATAAAACGCACAGACAAGTAAAAGACGCAGTGTCACAAGTCCACAC
Source organism: Rhinella marina (assembly GCA_900303285.1). Lineage (NCBI taxonomy): Eukaryota > Metazoa > Chordata > Amphibia > Anura > Bufonidae > Rhinella > Rhinella marina. The sequence continues at coordinate 52,174 of ONZH01026254.1, forward strand.
TGCCCAGAAGCGGGACGCTGCCGGACCTGTCCGCTCAGTTGTCAGTGACCCCCGGCTGCTCTCGCGCTGCCCTGTGCCGTCCCCGCCGCCGCACGGCCCCAGCCCAGCCCTGCCCTGCCCTGCCCTGCCCTGCCCCGTCTGCACCGCACACACTGCTCACCATGGTTGCGGGAGTTAGAGCCGGATACTGGGCCTGTCCTGCTGATCGGCCTCTGTCGGTCCTCCGCACAATATGGCAGTACCGGAGCCACGTCTTCAACAGGAAGCTGCGTGAGATCCGGGAGGAGGCAAGAGAGCAGGGCACGTCCGAAGGAGGAGGCGACAGCGGCCATCTTTGAAATGGGACCTGCCCTTCCTGCTGCCAGTGCGCTGATGTGTCATTACTGGGGCCAGGAGAGAGGTGGCGGCCGGCGACTGCTGACACCCTGACAACTACATGACACCGTGTCTCTGACAACTAGAGCCAGGAACATGACACCCTCACAACTACAGCCTGGGACATGACACCCTCACAAGTACATGACACCCTGTCCCTGACAACTACAGCCAGGGACATAGCACCCTAACAACTACATGAAACCCTGACAACCACAGCCAGGGGCGTGACAACGTGACAGCTACAGCCAGGGACATGACAGAGTGACAGCTACAGCCAGGGACATGACATAGTGACAGCTACAGCCAGGGACATGACAGAGTGACAGCTACAGCCAGGGACATGACAAGGTGACAGCTACAGCCAGAATTATGACAGGGTGACAGCTACAGCCAGGGACATGACAGGGTGACAGCCATAATGATGTCACATGACTGCAGGGGGCATGATCCGCTTCTGCTGGACGGTACTTCACTATGGCCGAAACGCCATCGTGAGCAGCAGCGATTGGTCACCACAGTAGGAGCCACCGGGGGCCAGGAGCGGAATGTGTAGCATGCATATACAGTGTTTACCTTCTGCCCTGCCCAGTTATATAGGACACATCCCCCAACCTGCAGTGTGTCAATCACAGATAGTACATATGACCCCTTCAGCGCATCCCAAAATGAATACAGATCACACACCCAGACCCCCTAAACAAATACCAGCCCCCTGAATATGGAGCCCAGCCCTTGGTATATGAACCAAGCCAGATACCCCCTGGGTACAGATCACAGGCAGATTCCCCCTAGATACAGACCCCAGGAGGGGCCCCCAGTTTACACACCTCAGACCAACCCCCCCAAGACACACATCCCAGAAAAGGCCCCTTAAACAAATACAGACCCATTAATCAGTATAGATTAAACTAATAGCAAACCCAGACCAGACATACTAATTATATATGGACCTCAGATTTCTTACCCAGAACAACACCCCCCCCCAATAAACCGTATACGGACCCCCCTGTATACAGATGCCAAACCAGACACCCAACCCATAAGCGAACCCCAGACCAGTCCCCCTTGTCTACAGGCTCTTCTATTTACAGCCTCCAGACTAGACCTCCCTCACTGACCCCTTTACGGACTTCAGACCATATGTTTAGTGGCTCGCCTTTCTCCGATTCTGGTCTTTCCTAAAGCTTTCATGGAAGAGACGGTATTGGATTTCTTTATACCGGTAATTTACCACTGAGGTAGAACCACTGGAAGTCCATAGGTTGTGGCTGTAATGCTGACACTTAAATGTGGCCATATTACGTCAAGAGAGAGTGAATTTCCAAGTTTAGACTGGAGTACATAGTCTTAGGAATCCCTAGGATTTCACCCTTAAACCCCACAAGGAGCTGTGGGCTTCTGCAGAAGGATTTCCAGGTTGCGTTCCGAGGAATAGCCACAAATTGATGGAGGGTAACAGTGATGGAGCTGTGGCGCACTAGGAGCCAAGAGTCGTCACCAGGAGATCAGTCAGAATGTGACAAGCCAGTGGATAACTGCAAAAAGAGGGGGTCAGTCAGTACATCCAATGCGCAGGTGCACGCTGCCGTGGGTAGAAACACTAAGGAAAAAAACACAATGCAGCAGCACTCTGCAAACCAAATAACGTACAATAATGCCATAGTCATAGAAAACATTCTGGAGCTAATGCTACGCTTATTTTGCAAAATTGAGATTCTTGGCAAATACATTTTGTACAAAATAATTTTGGCCCGTCTTCCAAACGTCAAGGCGATCTCTATAAGACGGGAACCTAACACTAATTACTACCTGTTATGTGCCATAATAGCTACCATAAAATTCAGGGAGTGCAGGTTCCACATGCATGCTGGGTCCACTCTGCTTTTTGCCATTTTTGGTACCTTAAAGGCCTCCATTAAATCCAGGGATGCAGGTACCAACATGCATGACGAGTTCACTCTATATCTCTCCTGGTGCCTCGTGGCTTCCAATGCATATACTAAAAGCAGGCTACAGCTTTATACTTACACTGAGTAAAATCAGCCTAAGGGTACATTCACACGTCCGTGTGTGTTTTGCGGTCCGCAAATTGCAGATCCGCAAAACACGGACACCGGCCATGTGCGTTCCGCATTTTGCAGACCGCACATGGCCGGCTCTATAATAGAGATGCCTTTTCTTGTCCATGGCTCCGGACAAGAATAGGGCATGTTCTATATTTTTGCGGGGCCACGGACTGGAAGTGTGCCGTCTTTTGCGGCCCCATTGAAAAAGAATGGGTCCGCACACATTCTGCGGACGTGTGAATGGAGCCTAAGGGGCACACAGGCTGGTCAGGAGTGCACGACTAAATGGAGTAGCCACACCAGGGGATAACCTAGGAGTAGAACAACAGGAACCAGGAAATAAAGCAGAACTACAAGGCAGGAGTGAGATAAGGAACAAAGCTAAGGTCAGGATCTAAGTCAGAAACACTTATAGCAAGATACGTGAGAGACAGAGAAGGAGATCCTCATGTGCTAAGCAGTGATCTTCTGGAATGGAGGCAAGAGTTTATATTTTTCAGTCAGAAAGTGACAAGCCAGGGGATAAACCAGGAGCATAGTCAGGAAAAGTTGTAACCAGAAGTAGAACAACAGGATTCAGGAAATAAAGGAGAACTAAAAGGCGGGCGTGAGGTCAGGAACAAAGATGGGGTCAGGATCTAAGTCAGAAACACGTATAGCAATATACGTGAGAGACAGGAAAGAGGATCCTCACCAGGAGATTAATCAGAAAGTGAAAAGTCATGAGATGAACCAGGAACATAGGAGAAGTTGTAATCAGGAGTAGAACAACAGGACCCAGGAAATAAAGCAGAACTACAAGGCAGACATGAGGACAGGTACAAGTCTGAGATTAGTATTTAGGTCAGGCGTCAGAAACACTTATAGCAATATACACATGGGAGCCAGGAAAGGAGATCCTCAATTGCTAAGCAGTGTTCTGCAGGAAGGGAGGCAAGAGTCATCACCAGGAGATCAAACAGAATGTGACAAGCTAGTGGATAAACCAGTAACATAGTCAGGAGACATCGTAACCAGGAGTAGAACAACAGGAACCAGGAAAAAAAGCAGAACTACAAGGCGGGAGTGAGGTCAGGAACAAGGTCAGGATCTAAGTCAGAAGCACTTTTAGCCATATACATAAGAGAGCCAGAGAAGGAGATACTCAATTGCTAAGCTGTGTTCTTCTGCAATGGAGGCAAGAGTGTATATTTTTCAGTCAGAACACGACAAGCCAGGGGATAAACCAGGAAAGTAGTCAGGAGAAGTTGTAACCAGGAGTAGAACAACAGGACCTAGGAAATAAAGCAGAACTACAAGGCAGGAGTGAGGTCAGGAACAAAGCTGAGGTCATGATCTAAATCAGAAACACTTGTAGCTATATACATGAGAGAAAGGAACAAAGGTCCTCACCAGGAGATCAATCAGAAAGTGAAAGGTCATGAGATGTACCAAGAGTGTAGTCAGGAGAAGTTGTAACCAGGAGTAGAACAGCAGTACCCAGGAAATAAAGCAGAACTACAAGGCAGGAGTGAGATAAGGAACAAGGCCAAAGTCGGGACCTGGGTCAGAAACACTTATAGCAATATACATAAGAGCCAGGAAGGGAGATTCTCAATTGCTGAGCAGTGTTCTGCAGGAATGAAGACAAGAGTCATCACCAGGAGATCAATCAGAAAGTGACAAGCCAGGGGACAAACCAGCAACACAGGAGAAGTTGTAACCAGAAGTAGACCAACAGGAACCAGGAAATAAACCAGAACTACAAGGCGGGAGTGAGGTCAGGAACAAGGCCAAAGTCAGGATCTAGGTCAGAAACACTTATAACCATATACATAAGAGCCAGAGAAGGAGATCCTCAATTACTGAGCAGTGTTCTGCAGGAATGGAGGCAAGAGTCATCACCAGGAGATCAATCAGAAAGTGACAAGCCAGGGATCAGTCAGGAGAAGCCATAACCAGGAGTAGAACAGCAGGACCCAGGAAACAAAACAGAACTCAAGGCAGGAGTGAGGCCAGGAACAAGGCTGAGGTCAGGCTGTAAGTCAGAAACATTTATAGCAATATATGTGAGTGCCAAGGAGAGTGCTGCAGCCGAGGTTCTCCTTTAAATAGGCTCTCAGGCTTGACATCAAGTTCAGGTGCCGTTTGTCTTGGCAATCCAATACCACCATGCGGAGACAGAGAGTGAGCCGTGGCTCCATCCAGCATGACCCAGGCCAAAGACAGAAGACATCGCTGGAGCAGATGGACATAGTCGTGAGTTGGAGCTGTGGCCACCATAAACGCTTACACTTACCTACAAACCAGCATTGACACTATGGAGCCCTCTCCTGCCGGCCATCTTGTGCCTAGATGTTGTTTCCCCCACCGATGACAGCTGAATGCTGGGGTTTAAGATGGTCTTGTCTTCTTGAGGCTACCAGAGATGTTCATGAAGCCCTTCAGGAGCCCAGACCACACCAACTTACAGTACCTCTGTTCATGCTGGAGCTTGATGAAACATTGGTGATGTCACTATGGATGCCACGGGTATGCTGTAAAGATCTATGGATGGTTTGCCATGATACTGGCCGCTGTAAGGTTTAGGTCCACATATGGCAGATTTTTCCGTGGCAGATCCATAGCAAAATCCATTTCATCCCTCTACACGGTGAAGATCTGAAACAGAACCTGATATACGGTAAACCTATCACTTGCTAGGGTTTTTATTTGCACAAATCTGAGGAGCACCTGACGGAGCTGTCAGCGCCATGCGGGAAAATCTTCCGGAACTGCAGGCGCCCCCTTATTGCTGTGAAACCCCGGCCATGTTCACAAGTCACGCAGGGGTTAAAGTCAGAAAGGTCAGAATGGTTATGCAGCGTGGAATAAGTTGGCATCTGTAATTTACACGTCACACACGTGTGACTCATACATGACGGGGCCAAATCCGATATAATCCAGCCGGAGTTCAGTGCCAGTAAAAAGGTCAGGGCAGGATTCGTCTGCAGATCGGCAGGGATGCCCAACCAGTTCAGGGGCCGAGTGGGTGCACTGTGCAGACCCCCCAACTGTTAGGGGCATCCTATTTTGGCTTTCAGAACTCTTTTCTCTTTTTCTCTTTTTTATCCCCGCAGGCAGAGATCTGTAACTTTTTTATTTTTCCACTGACTGAGCCCTGTCAGTCCTTATTTATGTGGTTTGTATTGGTATCATTTTGGGGGTAAGTACAACTTTGTGATCCATTCTTATTGTGATTTTCTGGGGGAGCTGCAGTTCTGGCGTTGTTTTTCATCTCTCCAGGAATTAGAAAAATGAAAATACTTAAATATTACTTTATTATAAATAAATTCACAATTACCTATCACTATTTATAATGGCTCATTTTGTCTGGGGAACAATCAGGAGAAATAAAATGGCCGCCGTCCTATTAGTACACACAAAACCTGTCCTAATCACACAGGAGGACAAGTTACTTCACAACACTGAGCTATAGAGCTGCCTCATCCTGCTCTCTGCTCTACTTGTCAGGAATAAAGACATGAAGTACAGAGGAGGGTGGGAGTTGTAGTAATGAGCAGCAGCACTCCGTTATCATCGCCCCACATTACCACAGTTTGTCTTATTCGTCCTCTCTGTACTTCTTGTCTCTTCATAAACTAAATTCCACAGAGATTCATCTGAAGATCTCATCATCTGTATTCAGGATCATAATCCCTGACAAGCAGAGAGGAGGATGAGGCAGCTCTTTACCTCAGTGTTGTGAAGTAACTTGTCCTCCTGTGTGATTAGGACAGGTTCTAGGTGTACTAATAGGACGGCGGCCATTTTGTTTCTCCTAATCATTGCTCCCCAGAGAAAACGAGCCATTATAACTAATGAAAGGTATTTGGGAATATATTTATAATAAAGTAATATTTAATTATTTTCATTTTCTTAATTCCCGGAGAACCCCTTTAATAGTACAGGCCATTACAGATGTGGTGATACCAAATATGTGCAGATTTTTTCATTTTATTTTGTGTGTTTTTTAATTTATTTAAAAACACATTTTTTTTACATTTATGATTCCCAGTAGGAGACTTGTACCTGCATAAAACCTCAAACTTCGGATCACGTCATGTGGGAGGCCTCCAGTTTGCTGGCATTCCAGTTATCTCCACTTTATCACAAACTGAGAGATGACAACACGCCAAGATGTCAGCACTGGTCGACACTGTTGGATGTCACATCCCAATCCTAAGGCGGCACTAACCATCAGAAGGCGTCTGCACAACACTGTCCAAACGTCCATCTACAGGTGTTCCACTGACCTTGCGCCACCGCTCTCAAAGGCTATCATGGTGCCCAGCAGGGGCGTAACTATAGGGGGTGCAGAGGTAGCAGTCGCTACCGGGCCCAGGAGCCTGAGGGGGCCCAAAGACCCCTGTGCCGCATAAGAAGACACACAGAGCACTAAGGGAAGGGGGGCCCAAGCTGAACTTTTGCACCAGGGCCCATGAGTCTTTAGCTACGCCCCTGGTGCCCAGCAAGACATAAATGGAAGGTGGAATGGATGTCTCAGACCACGTGTTCAATGTCATGAAGAAGACTTCACATGGGAACATCACACTAGTCCTAGCCTTCATTCCAGGTATACTAAGAGCTCTCTGTTACATTGATTTGGGCGTGCAGCCAGTGGTACCGCCATTTCTCCAAAGTGTCCCAGGAGCCGTATTTAAACACCAGGCCGCATGTTACTCTTGATACTGTAAGCAGCCTGCTTGGCCTAATCGTGCTACCATAGCCTGCAGCATCTCCTGACTTGTCTTCCATCGAGCACATCTGGGAAGTCATTGGTTGGCAATTGCAAAGGGAGCCTCCAGCAGCGGATCTTGATGATTTGCATGCCCAAATGCATTCAGGATGGCAGAACATTCCTCAGACAATCATTAATAACCTGATGGATAACATGCCAAGGTGTGTAAGTGCGGGTATTTCTATGTGTGGCGCTGATACTCAATGAATAAATCGAGATGTTTTGAATATTTTGTTCCTATTTTATTATCATTTGCATATTATTAACATATCTATCGATCCTGTGATTTCCAGAATTCCACGACTTTTCCCTCTTGGTGTTGCAATTGCAATGTTGAGTAGTGTCTATCATACTGGGGTCCAGCTCTGGATGGCGTGGGCACAGCTTGGGCACCATGATGTTCTATGACCCCAATTCACAGGGATTGATAATTTATCAATGTTTGATCAGCAGGTTCTGATCTCCTGAACCCCCCACTGAACGCACTGGTGCTCGACTGGTTTCTGTCTGCAGCTGTTACTGCTGCTAGTCTTAGATGAATGGTCACTATGACCAGACACCCACATATGAATACTGCCTGTGGGTTGAGGTGCACAGTCCTGGGGTGACAGATATCCAGAGCCAATATCTAGCACTAGAGGAAGTTACTCAGTGGTCAATTAGTCACTTCCATGCCAATCACCAGTAGGTGGCGATGTCCCATTCACCAGAAGGTGGCACTGTCCTATTCACCAGTAGGTGGCAGCATCCCATCCACAAGCAGATGGCGATGACCCATTCACCAGTAGATGGCTCTGTCCCATTCACCAGTAGGTGACATTATCCATTCACCCAATTAGTGCTATTCCAGTATGTGGTGTTATCTCATTCACCAGTAGATGTTGATGTCCTATTTACCAGTATGTGGCATTATCCCATTCACCAGCAGGTGGCGGTGTCCCATTCACCAGTGTCTGGCATTATCCCATTTACCAGCAGATGGCGCTGTCTCATTCATCAGTATGTGACATTATCTCATTCACCAGTAGATGGCGCCGTGATACGTCAGGTTCCAGTTTTCCATTGCTGAATCTGACAACCGTGGCCGGAAGAGACGTCCTAGGCGGAAGTCCTCACCGTCTCCATAGTGATAGAGTAGTTTATCTACGAGAGACGGCTACATCCTGGCAGTCGAGGTAACGGCTCATATTTCGGGCCGCTGTATGTGTACGAGCCTCGAGCATGGATGAGGCAGATTCACAGGGGCTGCAGGTAACTGGAGGGAAAAGACGCATGTGTAATTCAGGCTAGACTGGTGACTGTGACCGCAACACCGGGGGGCGACTGAACTGTTACCACAGATGTTGAGGCCCCGGGCAGCCGCTGCTGCTGTGTGTATAGGTCCGGCCATAGCTCGGTGTGATGCGCTCTGCCTGTCTAATCGGAATCCGTTTTGTTGCCCATAGCAATAAATCACAGCTCAGCTTTCATCTTTCAGAAGTCCTGTTAGAAGTGAAAGCTGCGCTGTGATTGGCTGCAGGGACATTCTTAAAGTGGGTATCCTATGAATAATGGAAAAAATTAAAATCATACAGTACATGACAATTTCTTTCTAACAAAGCTAGAACCAGCCCTGTACCTCACATGGATCCGGAGATCTCCACATTCATTGCTCTGCTAGATTTATATCAAGCTGACAGCTCAAGGGGAGTGTCCTTCCTGCTGCAGCTCATGGGGAGTGCTTTCTGCTGCAGTTGTCTACCAATCACAGCTCAGGAGGCAGTTGAAGGATGAAACTGAGCATGTGCGGCCTTCTCAGTGAGCAGGACAAGGAAATAATAAAAAAAAAAACAGCAGGGCTATACAGATATATTTTATTGAATAGCTCAGTGGTTATGCTAATTTTTGAATTACATACAATTACAAAAGTGTTCAGATCCAGGTGCTGGTTAGAAAATTGTAGAATATATTTTTGTGGGAAAACCACTTTTAAATCTCCCGCAGAGTGGTCACTGTGTGTATATCATAGCTTTGTGTTAGGATAGATGTTTTTGGGGAATATGAATAGCGTATGTATTTTTTATATTCTGAATTTTACATACTGAAGACCTATCCTCAGGACAGGTCATCAGTATCTGATCAGTGATGGTCTGACACCCGGGACCCCCGCTGATCAGCTGTTTGAGAAGGCAGCGGTGCTCCTGTGAGCTCTGCAGCCTTCTCCCCGCTCACCAAGCACAGCGCCGTACATTCTATAGTGGTTGTTCTTGGTATTGCGCTCAGCCCCATTCGCTTCTATGGGTCTGAGCTGCTCCTAGGTCACCTGATCGATGAACGTGTAGTCATTTGGCCTAGGAAAAGCTGAGAGAAGGCCGCGGCGTCATCAGTATTAAAATCTCAGACTCTCCAGGCTCCAAATCCGAGGGGGCCCACCACCCATTACCTTGACTGATCAGTACTTTAGGGCTGCCAGGGGGCAGAAGGTTCCATGCACTGTGTAGTTTCCTGTGTATTACAACCTAGATCCCATTCACTTGCATAGGAGCTGAGGAGCAGTTATGGCCGCTACGCAGTGTACGAATCTGCCCCATACACTGCTGCCTGAAAAAGCTGATCGACGGGAGTGTCTGGTGTCGTACCCTCACTGATCCGATATCCATGGATAGGTCATCAGTATCTGTAGCCTTCAGAATACCTTCAAATGATGATCAATCCTCAGATGGGTGCTGGTCCAGCTGCCGGCACCCCTGTCGATCAGATGTTGGGTGAGTTCCTCAGTTCACCATTGGTGACATGGCAGTTGTGACTGTGCTTGGTGAGCTGAGAGAAGGCTGCGGCGCTACTGTGAGCACTGGTGCCTTCTCAAACAGCTGATCAGCGGAGGTCCAGGGCGTCGGATACTGATGACCTATTCTGAGAATCAGTCCTCGGTTAAAAACAATAGGAAAATCCCCTTTAAGTAAATGGCATCTGTTTGTTTCACTTTACTCATCCAGACAAGATTAGTGCTGAACCAGCCGTACGACGAGAGCCTAGAGGTGAACGACTCCGAAGAGGTGGCCAGTCTCCACTCCCCTACTCCCAGAAAACCGGGTGAGAGGAACTGGAAACTGTTTGAGGATTTTAAGACATGGTATCATTTTTGAAAATTGACACGTGATTTTTCTTTCGCCCGACCAGTTCCTTCAAAGCGATCTTCAGATAAACGGAGAGTCATGACCGACCCGAATGTTAGCAGTGAAGAAGAGGAGAACACCACGGTAATGTCAAAGATATCATACATAAGGGGTTCTTCCACTGTGTAATCTAGTGTCATCGGCAAAAATCCACACGACTTTCTATGCCAACTAATAAATATTATAATCGTGCCGCCAGCCTGATTTTTTTAAATGGGTTTTCTGGGTTACAGATATTGCTGATCTATCCTCAGGCTAGGCCATTGATAACGGATCTGTGGGTGTTCAGCAACCCTGAAATCGGCTGTTTTTGACAGCCTGTAGTGGCGGAACTAACATGGAGTAAAGAGCCAGAAACACAGCTCTGTTCTCAGTGTAGTGGCCGTGCCAGGTGACTGCACTACTCCCACACAGCCACTGCACAGAGAACAGAGCTGCGCTCCCGCACAGTCACCTCACAGAGAACACAGCTGCACTACTCCCGCACAGTCACCTCACAGAGAACAGAGCTGCACTGCTCCCGCACAGTCACCTCACAGTGAACAGAGATGCACTACTTCCCGCACAGTCCCTGCACAGAGAAGCAGCAGCTGAGCTGCGCTCCACCGCACAGTCCTGCACTTGGAAGAGGGCAGAGCTGCTGCACTGAGCTGCGCTCCCGCACAGAGGGCAGAGCTGAGCTGCGCTGCACAGAGGGCAGAGCTGAACACAGCTGCTGACTCTGCCCGCACAGTCACCTCACACAGAGCTGAACAGAGCTGAGCACTGCTCCCGCACAGAGGGCAGAGCTGAGCTGCGCTCACCTGAGCACAGAGAGAGCTGAGCAGTGCTGCGCAGAGCAGAGCTGCACTCCCGCACAGAGGGCACCTCACAGAGAACACAGCTGCACTACTCCCGCACAGTCACACAGAGCTCACAGAGAACAGCTGCGCTCAGCTGAGCACTACTCCCGCACAGAGTCACCTCACAGAGAACAGAGCTGCACTACTCCCGCACAGTCACCTCACAGTGAACAGAGATGCACTACTCCCGCACAGTCCCTGCACAGAGAACACAGCTGCCCTCCCGCACAGTCCCTGTTGAGAACAGAGCTGCACTACTCCTGCACAGTCCCTGCACAGAGAACACAGCTGCACTACTCCCACACAGTCCCTGCACAGAGAACAGAGCTGCGCAGGCGATATGCCCTCAATGTATAAGATGAGAATACCCCTTTAAGATTTCATACAGCGCTATTTTTTTCAGCAAAATGCTGGTATTCACCCTGGACACCTCACGGACCCCATTATAGAGAATGGGTTCCATTGGGCTCTGGCAGTTTTCCAGCGGTTCCAGTATTCTGGACCTTTGCCGGACCAGAAAGGACTAATGAATGCCTCACTCGTGCACTGGTAATGAATGTTGATCATGCCTGGTACTTCGGTCCAGTTGCACCCTGATGGCAACGATTTATGCCCTTTTAGCTCCCACCAATATGCTTTTCATGTAGGATTCTAACGGACCTTAGGGTGGAGTGATGCCTTTTATGACATTCTAGTCCTAGTGGTGCAAGGGGGTCCCATGCCAGCTGGAGCGGTTGTTTTTGCCATCTGGTAGCCAGGCTCCTGCTCTAAGGATCAGGATCCCAGCCGTTTAACCTCCTATATGCCACAGCCAATAGCGAGGTCCCTTTGTAAGCCCATTGGTGCCTGTGTGATGTGATCACAGGGTCCTGATGGGTTGCAATGGCAGCAAGGAGGCAAACAAGGCCCCCTCCCTCCATCCCAGCCTGCTATTGAGGTTAACCCCTGCAAAAAAAAAAAAAATGTAAATACCGTGCAATAAAAAAATTCCAGAATTGTTTCCTATATCATAAAGGCTCCCATGTTTGATTTAAGTTGCTTTTTTTTTTACATTTTTTGATATATTAAGAAAAAGAGAGAGCTCGTGGTGCCCCACTTCAGAAATTAAGTAATGATGACAATACAGAGGATTCAGAAGAGGAAGATGATGATGATGACGACGACGACGACGATGATGATGATGATGACGACGATGATGACGATGAAGAGAATGGCACTTCCCATGTAGGGTAAGAGAGATTAGTTATTTTTGCACTCATCACAATACAAATGTCCTCTAACCTACAGTCTGCGATGTCTGTACCTTTTAACTAAAATATATGTGTAAAATTGGGCTAAAGGGAGGAAATGGCATAAAAATAAAAAAAAAAAGTCACTCATCTGAAAAAGGAGCTCCAGTGGTTCTAGGTTGGGTTTTCTGAATTCCCCTGTTATGACAGCATGCTGTACACCCACATGACTGCTGCAGCCAGTCACCGGCCTCAGTGGTGATGTTGTATGTATGACACAGACTGCTGGCCAGCGATTGGCTGCATCGGTCACTTGGGTTTACAGGATATCACAGCCTCAGGGAAATGAATAAGCACCACAGGAGGTTCACCAGGTGAGTAATGGTTCCTTTCATACTATGCTGTTTCCTAGCCTAATATTTTTCTCATCCCAACAACTTAAAAGGGTTGTGTCACCTCACACATTCCCCACCTCTGGGACCTGCACCTATCTCTAAAATGGGGCCCCCAAAGTGAACGAGAGCGCACTGAGCATGTGCATCGTGCTTTCCATTCACATCTATGGGACTCACGAAAATAGTCGAGTTAGATTGCTCAGCTATTTTCGGAAGTCCCATAGAAATTTAATGAAGAGCACACCGCACAAGGGCGGCCACCGCTCCATTCATTGTGGGATTGCCGTTAATAGCCAAGCCAGCTATTTTCGGAATTCCCATAGAAATGAATGAAGGGCAGCCACACATGCACAGTGCGCTCTTTCACTTTGGGGGCTCTGTTCTAGAGATAGGTGGGACCTGCACCTATATGACATTGGTGGCACATCCTAGCAATATGCCACCAATGTCTGAGGCCAGACAACCCCTTTAAGTGGGTAGTTTGATTTAAATACTGGGGCATCAACATCAACAGTAAATGTGAAAAAATAACTTACGTTATACTCGCCCCTTTTCCCTCCCTGTCGCTTTCAGGGTTGTGCTGCAGCCTTCCCACCAGCGCTGACGTCCCTTACACACCACCTCCTGTATACTACATGGATTGGCTGCAAGTTGACGAGGTGTGTGCAGGACATCACCACTGCAGCCAGGAAGATGGTGTCATTGCTGCAGGACTGGAGCATGACACTGGAAGCCACTGGGGAGGGTGTAAAGGGGTGAATATTGAGTCTTTAGTTATTTGTCTCGAACAACCCCTTTAAAAACAAATGATAATAAAGGGCGGGGGGGGGGGGGTTACACGTTAAAGGCTCAGTTCTGTGTGATGGATCCATGGTGATTCCATTTTCTTACCATCACTGAAAGGTTCCTTCTTTTGACAGAACTTAGAGACAAATTATAGAAATTATCTGGTTTGTCAATGATAAAACGATAACTTTCTGCTTTAATATCTTCATTTGTTTCCAACAGTTATGATCCTGCTGATTTTGAGCACCTTCCAGTAACACCGGAAATTAAAGAGTTGTTCCAGTATATTACTAGGTGAGACTCATGGCTTCCTGAGTTCAATAGCAGACTCATCTTTGGCTAAAAATAATTTTTCAATTGGTCTTTATTGGTCATAAACTATCATTTAAGCCATATTCTTAGCAGTTTGATGAGTGTTTATAAAGTCAGGAGATCAGAAGAGCTCAGGAGGGACAGCCTCTATATAACCACATGAATCACAAAAATGTTTCATAAAGATTAAAATGGAAAAAATATATATATATATTTTTTTTAGCCCAAAATGAGTAAAGCATCATCATAAAAAAAATGCCCAGAAGGTGTCCATAGCCTTTAAAGCTGCATTTTAGAAGATGGTCTTAATAAGGTCCTGCACTGCCGGTGGATCCGCCAAAGTTATGTAGAGGTGCAAGCCTCTACATAACTTCGGCGCATCTACTGCCGGTCTAACTCCACGCCAGCTTCCTTGCTGTCATAGATTTAGAACATTTTCTACGCCTAAAAAAAAAAATGATAAATGAGACGGGCCTCCCTCCTGTCAGCTTGCAGGGCAAATAGTACATGAGAGAACGTTCTAGCCAGGGGCGTAGCTAAAGGCTCATGGGCCCTGGTGCAAGAGTTCAGCTTGGGCCCCCCTTCCCTCAGTACTTTGTGTATCTTCTTATGCGGCACAAGGGTCTTTGGGCCCCCTCAGGCTCCTGGGCCCGGTAGCGACTGCTACCTCTGCATCCCCTATAGCTACGCTCCTGGTTCTAGCCGAGGATAGGTCATCAGTATTAAACACCTGGAAAACCCCTTTAAGCCAAAAGGGGTTACAAACTTTACTTTCTTGGGTCCCATGATGAATTCCTGCACGGATTCCGCTGTAGAAATCATGGTGAATTTAACCACCTTTCTGTTTTGCTCCAGCTCGGGCAGTGTGGAAATAGCTAACTGGAGGGGGGAGGGGGGTTTAGATGGTGATATCTCCTCAATGGTATCAGCTAGAAACCAGCAACTGGTCTTGTATGAAAGCTGACTATCCAGGCCAAATCTGCTAAAGTCCAAGCAACAGAAGAGAAATCACTGTTAGAAATCAAGTCCGGAATAATCACGGTTAAAACCTGTTTTTACTTTCATTTTCAGCTGCATTCACAGCATCCCAGTTTCTATCAGTGATATCTTTCTCTGTCTTGAACATATTGCTGTCTTGTGTGAAAGCTTGGACTGTCAGCTTTCATACAAGACCAGTTGCATGTTTCTAGCTGCTACCATTCAGGAGGTATCTAAAGCAGCCCTCCCCCCTCCAGGTAGCTGCTTTTCCCACTGCTGGAGCTCCACTCTGGCAAAACAGTTAGGGGGTTAAGGGCTATGGACACCTTTTTTTCATTTGTACTTATTTTGGTATAAAAGCATTTTTAGAATAAGTCTTTATTAAAAATGTTGAGGCGTTTGTCCTCTGCGGCCTACATGTTTCACATAAACTGCAGGCTGCTCTGCCTCCTTCATAGTGAAGTCACTCAGAGGAGACGTAACCCTTTTCCCTGAGCTCCTGAGAGCTCGTAGACACTCGTTTTAAGGTAACCACTTTGATGGATGTCCATAGCCTTTAATACCCATGTGTTATCGTTTCAGATACACGCCCCATGCCATAGATCTGGAGCACAAGCTGAAACCTTTTATCCCAGACTTTATTCCTGCAGTGGGAGACATCGATGCATTTCTGAAGGTACGTATTGCAGTAATATCCGGTATGACTCTATGTAATACTAATAATGTGCACATCATGTACGTATGGTTCTGATTTATACCTTCAGTTGTCAAGTAATTAAAACTCCCTCCAGCTTTTAATGCAAAAAAAAAAAAGTTGCACTGAAAGCAGTGCAGTAGAAATTAGACTGTTTTTGCGACAAATTCAGGCGCAAAAAAGGCGCACCTACATAAATATGTCGGAAAAAAATTCGGAAAAGTTAGAAAACTTCTGAATTAGCCTGAAAAATCAAAATAGTCAAACGAGGCGCAAAAGACTCCAAAACAGGTGCAATTTCAGTAGTAAATGCAACTAAAAAAAAAATTTTTATACTAGGAACAGGCGCAGACACTTTAGTAAATGTGCCCCCGTCTGCACGGGGAGAGACATAAAGAGATTTGTTGTTAGGAAGAGCTGTTAAAGGGGTTGTCCACGCAGCCCCTCTGACACGAGCATTGGAGCATTTCAGGCTGAATTGCGCAGGACAAGGGGTTTTTCTGGAGATCCGGTGATGTACCGGGCTCTCCATAGAGACTGGTAGGCGGAGGCTTCCGCCTGACAGTGAGCCCGGTGATGTCACTGGCACTAATGGGCGGGCAGCGATAAAGCCCGCCCAGTGCCAGTGACGTCACCAGCAACACTGCTAGGCAGAAGCCTCCTCCTAGCAGTGTAATAATATAAACAAAAAAGCATGAAATGCTCCGATGCTCATGTCCGAGGGGCTGAGTGGGGGGGGGGGGGGTGTATGTTTGGGTTCAGCTCTGAACCTGGACAACGCCTTTAAAGAGGCTCTGTCACCTGTTTCAGCTGTACCATACTAGATATATAGGCAGGTAGGGCTCCAAAGGGTAATCAGAAACATACCTTTCTTTCCGGTCCGGTTACACTGTTAAATCCACTTTTATAAATATGCAAATGAGGCACCGGAGCACTCGGAGGCTTGCTTATTCCTTCTGAGCACCGCATCCCCGACGCCCTCTTGCCTGTTAGTGCTGCCCTGCTATTAATAAAAACACCCCCATTACTTTGAGTGACAGCGCTAGACTCACCGGTCTAGCGCTGAGATCCAACGTTGTATGTCGGCGCATGCGCACTACACTTGCACTGTCACTCGGCAAGTCCGATTCTTTTAGTGCGCATGCGCCGACATACAACGTTGAGCGCACGCGCGGGATCTCAGCGCTAGACCGGTGAGTCTAGCGCTGTCACTCAAAGTAATGGGGGCGTTTTTTATTAATAGCAGGGCGGCACTAACAGGCAAGAGGGCGTCGGAGATGCGGTGCTCAGAAGGAATAAGCACGCCTCCGGTGCCTCATTTGCATATTTATAAAAGTGGATTTTACAGTGTAACCGGACCGGAAAGAAAGGTATGTTTCTGATCAGCGTTTGGAGCCCTACCTGCCTATATATCTAGTATGGTACACCTGAAACAGGTGACAGAGCCTCTTTAAGGGTTATGGCAAGGATAGAAGCAAAGAGCGATTAAATGGCTGATGAATATTTTTAGGCTTTGTCTTCGACTATCGTTGTCAGACAGACAGGGGACTGATTCCTGGAACCCCCACAATCAGCTGTTCGAAGAGCAAGCAGCTCTCCCTGAGCTCCTAGGATAGTGACGTCACCCTACATCGGTCACGTGGCCTAGGTGCAGCTCAGCCCCTTTCAGGTCAATGGACCTGGGCTGCAATACCAAACACAGCCACTATACAATGTACGGCGCTGTACTTGGGAACCTGTGAGGAGCTCACCCATGGGTGCTGAGGCCTGTTCAGACAACTCAACTCCCCTTTATTTGATATTGATGACTTATCATGAGGATAGGTCATCAATATTCCTGCAGAAAACTACGAGTAATTGTGATTGTGGTGACACTGCAACGCGCAACATAAACCGACTGCAGTGCAACAGTCCATAAAAAATGCAGACTTGCTTGATTTTGGTTGCAAGACACTTCTGACTTTTCTGCAATTTTTTTCCCCTCTTGTTGGTACTGTAAATCTTAATTTGCTTGCAAATCTGTCAAATTGCATAAAAAAAAAAAAAAAAAAAAAAAAAAACATCATGCAACAGTAAGTCACAGTCAAATCGCAAACTTTCTTTTGTCGGCAGACTTGTATGCATCATGTAGCCTATAGAGAGGGACTGCACTCAGGTAGATTCAGGAGTACAGACGGTTCAGCAGTATTTTTGCTGGATATAACTCCCTTTCTCTCTTTTTTGTAGGTTCCACGACCTGATAATAAACCAGATAGACTTGGCCTTTTAACTCTTGATGAACCATCCACAAAACAGTCGGATTCCACAGTCATGGCGCTCTGGCTGTCCGAAAATTCCAAGCAGCACAGCGTGGCAGTAGGTCATTTATATTGTAGCTAAACCTAGTGATCCAGTGAGCCAAGGGTGGTGGATTGGGAGACCTTTTAGGCCTGAATGGTTTTTGACCAAGTACAGGGGAGCGTTCTAGACCCTGTGTCTATGCATTTCCCGCACTACTCACATCTTCTTTCTCAAGCAGCAGCAAATCAAAGTGAAGAGCCTGGAAAATGCAGAAAAGAATCATAAAGCCATTGACGCTTGGATAGAAAGTATCAGTGAATTACATCGTTCAAAGCCTCCTGCCACCGTGCACTACACCAGGTGATGACCAAGACACATTGTACGTGTTCTGCTTAAAGGGGTTTTCCAGGATTTTACTACTGATGACCTATCTTCAGGATAGGTCATCAGTATCTGATCGGTGAGGGGTCCGACACCCAGGACCCCCGCCGATCAGCTGATTAAGAAGGCACCGGCGCTCTTAGCTTTTCCTAGGCCAGTGACGTCACGTCATCGTCTAGGAGCAGCTTAGCCCCATTCAAGTGAACGGGGCTGAGCTGCAATACCAAGCACAGCCACTATGCAATGTACGGCGCTGTGCTTGGTAAGCTGCGAGAAGGTAGCGGTGCTCACAGTAGCGCCGGTGCCTTCTCAAACAGCTGATCGGCAGGGGTCCTGGTGTCGAACCACCACCACCGATCATATACTGATGACCTATCCTGAGGACTGGATTGTAAAGCTAGTAATGCCTACACTACACTACATTACTAGCTTTACTAGATGCTGCCAGCAGAGGGCAGGAAACCTCTGTCTACACATTCATTACAGGAATGCGGCTGGCTTTGTGATGAGGACCACTAAAGGGTGTATTAGATTAGATTTTCTGGCAGATCTTCGCTAATGAGCGCTCCGATGAATGCTTGTTAGCAATTCTAATACTGCCTTCAAATGCCCAATGAACCTTCATCAGGCAATAGTGATTTTAAGCATGCCTATAAATCACAATGGCCGGTGGCAGAGCGCATTGTATGCTATTGCCACAGAGGACATTGAGGCATCTAATAGCAGCTGTTTCCTCCGCTAGCTATCTGACAATTGCCAGAGGGAACACTTCTCCGCTTCTCTCCTGACAATTCAATTGTCTGCAGCATCGAGGTGTCTAGTACGCCCTTAAGTTTGTTATTAGGCCTCATGCTCGCAGCCATTAGCAAACCGCGGCCTTATGGAGTCAGTGAGGGCTGTGGGCATTGAATAGGAAGGGTATGTATGAATCTGGATAAGGTGTGGCACTATTTGGGCACAGTATATGGACAGTGTTGCTCTATGTCGGTAAACTATGGCACTGTATGGCATCTAATGGTACATTTCGTGCACATTGTGTCATTATGATAGCCTTAAGGGCAATTGTTGAATTAAAGGGGTTATCTGGGAAATAACATTGAGAACCTATTGAGTCCCAGCACCCCTGCCGATACACTGTTTCGGGAAGTTGCAGAGCTGTAGTGAGCATGGCTGCCTCCCATGTGCTTACCAAGCATAGTGCCATACATCTTAATACGGCTGTACTTGGTATTGCAACTCAACCTTATTGACTTGAATGAGGCTGAGCTGCGCCTAGTCCATATGACCGTTGAACAGTCGCATCACTCACAGAGTGCCTGGCTGATTGGTCGGGGTCTGCCCATCTGATATTCTCCAGTCCAGCATTTACCAGGTGGACGTCCGTTTAAGCAACCTACAAGTGAGCAGAATTTACTGCCCAACTATATTGCATCTTGTATCCAGGCTAGAGGCCGTATCTCATCTTGTATCCAGGCTAGAGGCCGTATCTCATCTTGTATCCTGGCTAGAGGCCGTATCTCATCTTGTATCCAGGCTAGAGGCCGTATCTCATCTTGTATCCAGGCTAGAGGCCGTATCTCATCTTGTATCCAGGCTAGAGGCCGTATCTCATCTTGTATCCTGGCTAGAGGCCGTATCTCATCTTGTATCCAGGCTAGAGGCCGTATCTCATCTTATATCCAGGCTAGAGGCCGTATCTCATCTTGTATCCAGGCTAGAGCCGTATCTCATCTTGTATCCAGGCTAGAGGCCGTATCTCATCTTGTATCCAGGCTAGAGGCCGTATCTCATCTTGTATCCTGGCTAGAGGCCGTATCTCATCTTGTATCCAGGCTAGAGGCCGTATCTCATCTTGTATCCAGGCTAGAGGCCGTATCTCATCTTGTATCCAGGCTAGAGGCCGTATCTCATCTTGTATCCAGGCTAGAGGCCGTATCTCATCTTGTATCCTGGCTAGAGGCCGTATCTCATCTTGTATCCAGGCTAGAGGCCGTATCTCATCTTGTATCCAGGCTAGAGGCCGTATCTCATCTTGTATCCAGGCTAGAGGCTGTATCTCATCTTGTATCCAGGCTAGAGGCCGTATCTCATCTTGTATCCAGGCTAGAGGCCGTATCTCATCTTGTATCCAGGCTAGAGGCCGTATCTCATCTTGTATCCAGGCTAGAGGCCGTAACTCATCTTGTATCCAGGCTAGAGGCCATATCTCATTACAGTCACACAAAGAAATATTCATTCCAACAACTCTACTTGGTGCAGTATTTTTATTTTGTCATAGTGTGTATATCTATGTATAAAATGATAATTTTTGGGGTTTTTTTTCTAGACCAATGCCTGAAGTGGAAAGTCTAATGCAGGAATGGCCTTCAGAGTTTGAGGAATGCCTTGGAAAGGTGAGATTATCATTGTTGAAATCTACTTCTGAGATGGCAGGAAGAGCTCAGCTAAACCTTCTTTGTCTTTCGACCTCACCAGATTAGTCTGCCAACTGCGGATTTGGACTGTGACCTTCCCACTTACATTGATATGATACTTGGTAAGTTAAAGTTTCTTGTCATAGCCGTCCTAGAAATCAACTATACTATATTAAAATCATGTTACCTAGATACAGTCCTACCTTCTTCAGGACAGTTGGCTGGGATGGGGATGACATGACACATTTACAAAAATTTACAGCAGAAAATGGGTGTAAATTCTAACAGAAATGTTCAGTTCCTGGTACACATACAGCACAAGATGAAGCGGTGGAACATCCCATGCCATCAGACTAGTAAATGTCCCCCATTATTTCTGTCCGTTCCCCTCATTTCTTTGGTTGGTTAGTATTGTACTTTGTGCCGTACATTCCCAATTATGTTTTGTTTGCATTGAAGTTCCCATTTAGTTTTTTTTCTAAACGCTGATAAATCATGTTGCACAGTACAGGAAGCTATATCTGCAGTGCTCTACCTTATGGGTGGTGACATTACACTATTGTATCGTCTCTTTCAGCTCTGCTGGATATCCCCGTCTACAAGAGTCGTATACAGTCACTGCACGTCCTGTTTTCCCTCTATTCAGAGTTCAAGAACTCTCAGGTAAGATTCCAAAAAAAGGAGAGAGAAAAAAGCATGGATCGCACATCCCCATGCCACGCATTGAGTTATCATTGCTTCTCGGCACAATTCGTATTGCTTCTCAGCATGATTAACAGTGTATCACATATTCCATGTTATGTACATGAGGCATTAGTATATGTTTTGGTCAAAGTGCATAGGCTCACCACCCTAAGGTTGCCTCTACGAGTGGGTACCTGCTCTGAATTACTGTGGCACTACATGGTGATCACCGCTGGCACGGCCCATCTGTCCCACAGCACCCCTGCTGTCAGACCCCTTGGCACTGGGCAGCACCAAAGCACAGGCATAGTATCACAGCAACCATGCAGCACCGCACCATGTGAACAGATGTTAAAAGCTCACTATTCCTTGTGGGCTCAGGAACTACAAACTGAGAACTAGTAGGAGTTTATTAACCCTTCGGCAGTCTCTTGCTAATTAAACCCCCCCCGAGTCGAATGGGAGGAGTGCTGATATCATAGAAAAGAGATACACACTGGTAAAATAAAAAAAAACATGGATCACACCTCCACATGCCCTGCATCAGGTAAGCACATGAACTGTTACCACACAAAGACATAAAGACATACACTATGTAGGTGACCAGTAGAGATGAGCGAACGTGCTCAAAACGAGCACTGTACCGTTCGGCTCCCCTGCGCTCAGGAGGACGGATCCGGATGCCTGCGCCCATGCGAGCGTAGGGGAGCCGAGCGGTACAGTGCTCGTTTCGAGCACGTTCGCTCATCTCTAGTGACCAGTTTCTAGAGAGCCAAAAGAGATCAGATTTACACTGCAAACATCTCAAGTTCTGTGTCCTACATCATGGGTTAAAAGTGAACATAATCACCCTACCTCACTTTCTCTGCTCTGACCTCCTCGGGTGACTTAAAGGGGTTCTGTAGCTTTTTCTTACTGATGACCTATCCTCTGGTTAGATCATCAGCATCTGATCGGTGGGAGGCAGACAGCCAGGATCCCCGGCGATCAGCTGTTTGAGAAGGCAGCGATGCTGACAGTGGCCTTCTCGCTGTTTACCTCAGACCCAGTGACATCATGACTATTATCACTGGTTGGGCACGGCCAAGCCCCATTGAAGTGAATGGGGCTGAGCCGCCCCCAGGCCAGTCATACTATACATGACATCTCTGGGCCTGTGGGAAACAGGGAGAAGGCCGCTGTGCTATTGCCAGCACCGCAGCTTTCTCAAACCGCTGTTCAGCACACCTGCAACCTAGAATCTGAAGGGATCCAGTAGCCACTCAGCGGACATCAGTACTGTAATGGCACATGATGGGTAAGAGTTCTGTTACAGATTTTACATCAGGACTCGGGACAAAAGTATGTCAGCGCTATTATTGTGCATTGGACCCGGTAGTCTCGGAGCTTGAATGTTGATGTATCACATACTGCAGAGCTCCAAACTGGAAAGTTGCTTTGGAGCTTTGTGAAATGGGTTTCCATGGTTCAGCAGCAGCAGCACACGGGTCTAAGATCACCATGCACAATGCCAGGTGCCCGTTGGATTGGTGTAAAAAACGTCAGTGCTGGACCCTGGAGTGATGACTCTTATTCCACTATCTGGAGGTCTAATAGATCGGTGTAGGTTTGGCAGACGCCCGGAGTACGCTACCTACAAGAATGCATAGTGCCTTTTGTAAAATTTGGTGGAAGAGGTATAATGGTTTTGACCATCTTTTCAGGGTTGGGGCTAGCTTCCATATTTCCAGTAGAGAGTAATGTGAACATAAGGCATTGTAGATAATTGTCACTTTCAAAATTTGGGTAAAGCCCTTCTCTGCACAAACGTGACTGTGTCCCAGTGCACAAACCAAGGTCCACAAAGACATAATGTGACTAGTTTGGTGTGGAGAAACTCTACTTCATCCCATCCAACGCCTTTGAAATAAATTGGAAAGATGATTATGAGCGAGGCCTTTCATCCAACAGCGGTGTCTGACCTCACAAATGCTCGGCGACCTGGCTGGTTGGGGATTTGCAGCCAACCCCATTCACTTAAAGGGCATCTGTCAGCAGTTTTGTACCTATGACACTGGCTGACCTGTTACATGTGCACTTGGCAGCTGAAGACATCTGTGTTGGTCCCATGTTCATATGTGTCCACATTGCTGAGAAAAATGATGTTTTATTATATGCAAATGAGCCTCTAGGAGCAAAGGGGGCGTTGCTATTACACCTAGAGGCTCTGCTCTCTCTGCAACTGCTGCAACCTTTGCACTTTGACAGGACCAGATGTGATCACGTTTACACTGCCTGGACCTGTCAATCAAAGTGCAGAGGGCGCAGCATTTGCAGAGAGAGCAGAGCCTCTAGGTGTAATGGTAACGCCCCCTTTGCTCCTAGAGGCTCATTTGCATATAATAAAACATCATATTTTTCAGCAATGCGGGCACATATGAACATGGGACCAACACAGATGTCTTCAGTTGCCAAGTGCACATGTAACAGGTCAGTCCAGTGTCATAGGTACAAAACTGCTGACAGATTCTCTTTAAATCTGCTAGGTTGCCTCTGCAGGGGAAGAGCTGTGAAGGGGACACAGTATTGAATCAGCGCTATCACTTCATAAGATGGGAATAACCCTTTAAATGCCCGTTATTTACAACTTTGCCCAGTACAGGTAGCATTTACATAAGGCTCTGTTCACACTGATGTCACGGCTTCTGGATATGGGCACCGCACTATTGTATTCTGTGGTCTGTTGTGTCACTGAGATGGGGGATCTCTAATTATCCACCGAAATGTTAATCTTCTAGGTCATTCTTATAGCTTTTACGTTAATACAATCACTGCCTGGTGTACAGCTACCATAATGCAATATTAAGAGCACGATACTGACGGCAGCTTGTTCTCTTACCAGCATTTCAAAGCTTTGGCAGAAGGAAAGAAAGAGCGAATCTCCTCTGGGAAGACGGCAACCCCTACAGAAGCCATACATTACAGCTGAGGACGCCAGCTCCACAATGTATAGAGATGTCCAATATTACTCTGTAGCTGGGCTCTGAGATGTTCCTGGTCCTCTGTAAGGGACTCATTGCAGACAAGGCTTGTAGCATTAGTTGTAACTACACGCGTGCTTCTGTACATATGCATATATATTTTTGTGCAGTATAATGTAATTTACATTTAATAAACATTTTCAATATATTTTATTTAACATTTAAAACTATTTCAATGGCCGCAGCCATGTCAGGTCTAAATAAACGCAAGACTCTCTCTTGCAGCAGAAGCTTATTAAAATAGGGACCTATCCTCAGGATTATTGGGGGCCTGACTTCCAGCACCCCCTGTCCATCAACTGTGTGAAAATCAGCACCCGGCCTCTTCATTGTATACCAAGCTCAGCATTGTACATTGTATGGCAGCTGTGCTTTGTATTGCTGCTCAGTCCCATTTACTTGAATGGGACTGAGCTGCCCAACGGCCATGTGCTCGGTGGATGGATGTGGTGTGACAGGCCGAGGAAGAGGCTGCGTTGCTTGCCTGAGCACCGCGGCCCCTTCTAACAGATGATCGCCGAGGGTTTCGAGAGTCAAACACAACGATCAGATACTATCTGAGAATATCTATCTGGATCTATCCTGAGAATAGACTGACAAGATTTAAAGGGAACCTGTCATCAACCTTATGCTGATGTCACTCAGAGCAGCATAAATTAGTGACAGAAATGCTGATTTCAGTGATGTCACTCATGAGCTAAAAGTAAGTTGTTGCTGAGAACCAGCATCATAATGATTGCAGCCCAGGCCTTGAAAAGAGTCAAATCTACCTGAGAAGAGTCCTGGTTATTCCTAATGTCCTGCTCTCCCAGCCCATCTGCTGCTGGTTGGCAGTTCTCTCCTAGAGAGAAAGGGAGAAAACTAGGTAGAAGCCTGTCAGTCATCAGCAGTTAGGCCGGGAAAGCAGGAATTCATGAATAAGCATGACTCTTCTCAGGTGGCCGTGGCTCTTTTCCAGGCTCAGTCTGCAATGATTGTGATGTTGGTTCTCGGCATAAATGACAGACCACTGAAATCAACTCACCTGTCTCTACTTTATTCTGTCGTTAGTATGGGCAGCATAAAGTTGATGACAGGTTCCCTTTAAGAATTATAGGGCCTCTGTCAGCATGATCAATCCTATTAAATCAGCACCCCAACCGATCAAAACTGTATGACTCAGGATAGGGTATCTACATCTGATTGTGGGGGTCCAGCTCCCAATACCCCTTCCAATCAGCTGTCTAAAGAGGTCTCAGAGCGCCTCTGCATAGTATACCAAGCACAGTGATGTACATTGTATAGCGCCTGTGCTTGGTATTGCAGCTATAGTTCCTTCCACCGGCCACATGCCCGATGGACATTGCGTCACAGGCCAAGGAAGAGGCCACAGAGCTCAACCACCCAGTCTCACCCACGTTCCCTCCCCCCCAAGCTCCTCTATCAGTTTTAAACGTATAGCAGGCAGTGTGGTCAGGAACATTATTGAGGGCACCGTTCAATCACACTTGACGACTTGTGGTGCACAAACAGCACCTCTGAGATTTTCTGGGTTTGGACATACCCCTGTTTCAAGACTCTGCCCCTTTCCCGGGTTGGCCCTGTCCCTTTTGTGATGCATCAAGTCCCTGTAATGACACAGCATCCCAGCGCCACATGGTGCTCATGGAGGACTGCACGAGAGATTGGCTTTTCCAGGAGTCCAGTAGGCCTGACATATACCCTAGGAAAAACTCTCAGCATATACACCAAATGTATCCATAGTGCTCCATTTCCCAAGCAGAGGCCAAAAGACTGTCCATCGTTCCAATATACAGTTTTTTTGCAGTATATTATATTATAATATAGTATTCTACGCAGTTTCTTAGAAAGATGTACAATAAAAAAAACATATCAGGCTGATTATATTGTTTACAACCCCCATAGCTGACGTATACTGATGTAGTGTGATAGGTCACAGCTTTAGATTGGAGGCTCTAAATGTAAAAAAATGTTCCTCATAAGACGCTGATGTCAGGAGTGTACGGTGACGTGTACTACATCTGTCAGAGGTTCTTCTAAGGAAGCATATAGGTAAGAACAGTTCCAACAGGAGTCTACGACCCGTACAGCACAGTTTATTCTCACTAGATTGCCTTACACTGAGTTTTTGCAATGAATTCTACATTTCACGTCTTAACGTCTTGTGTCTTTCATGCAGGCCCTCTGAGCTCGTGCACTGTAATTAGAAGTTTTTCATTGACCGTTAGCTTTGATCTCCCTAATGTTTTACTATTGTACTTCTAATACTCAGCAAGCAATTTTTCCAAGGCCGCCCTGCGCCATTTTAATTAAATTTGTTATATAGACTCATTAGGTTTCGGTCTAGGGGAGTATCGTTACCCAGGAGCAGCACAGACACAGGAGTACCACATCTCTACTATAGATAGCTAGCCAGGGGGAGCAAATACATAATATGTTACACCAGGTAACACCACGTTTGTCGTTCAGGCATATACCTTAAAAAAATCTGTCTATCTACAGTGCGTTTGGAAAGTCTTCAGACCCTTTCACTTTTTCACATTTTGTTAGGTTGTGGCCTTGTGCTAAAATCAAATAATTTTCGTTTTCCCCCATCAATCTGCACTCAATCCCCTATAAGGAGAAAGTGAAATGAGAATTTTAAAAATGCTTGCAAATTTATTAAAAAGGTAGAACAAAAATTTTGTATGGACAGAAGTATATCAGAGCAAAAACCAAGTCATGAGGAGGAAAGAGCTGCCTGTAGAGCTCAGAGACAGGATTGTGTGGAGGCACAGATCTGGAGAAAGGGACCAAAAAAAACTCAGCTCCACTGAAAGTTCCCAAGAGCTCAGTGGCCTCCATAATTCTTGAGTTTGGAACAACCAGGATTCTTCCTAAAGCTGGATGCCCCCCAAATTAAGTAATAGGGTGAGAAAGGCCTTGGTAAAAGAGGTGACCAAGAACTCAATCTTTATTCTGGCTAAGCTCCAAAGATCCTGTGTGCAGATTGGAGAAACCTCCAGAAGGTCAACCATAACTGCAGCACTCCACCAATCTGGGCTTTATGTCATAGTGGCCAGAAAGAAGCCTCTCCTCAGTAAAAAACTCAAAAAGCCTCCAGGAGTTTGCAAAAAAGCACCTAAAGGACTCTCAGAGTATGAGAAACAAGGGTCTTTGGTCTGATGAAATCAAGATTAAACTTTTTGGTCTCAATGTCTGGAGGAAACCAGACACTGCTCATCATCTGCCAAGTACCATCCCTACAGCGAAGCATGGTGGTGGCAGAATCATGGTGTGGGGGTGTTTTTTGTGGATGGGACAGAGAGACCAGTCAGGGTTGAGGAAAGCTGAATGGAGCAAAGTACAGAGATATTCTTAATGAAAACCTGATCCAGAGTGCTCTAGACCTCAGAGTGGGCCAAAGGTTCATCTTCCAACAAGACCCTAAGCACCCAGCCAAGACAACACAGGAGAGGCTTAGGGACAACTCCATGAATGTCCTTGTGGCCCAGCCAGAGCCCCCTGACTTGAACCCAATCAAAAATCTCTGGAGAGACCTGAAAATGGCTGTCCACCAATGGTCCCCATCCAAACCTGACAAAGGCTTGAGAGGATCTGCAGAAAAGAATGGCTGAAATCCCAAAATCCAGGTGTGAAAACCTTGTAGCATCATACCCAAGAAGACTGGAGGCTGTAATCACTGCCGAACTGACTTTAAAGGGGTTGTCCAAGTTATGGGGAAAAAAAATATAGCACTGTAAATCTGATGGGCAGCAATATATAACTAAGTTCAGCATGTTTTAGGCAAAAAAAATCTATATTTCCTCATTTCCCTGGTTCTCTTCTGGTCTTTGTTTACATGCAGTAATAACAATCTCTGCCCCTCCCCCCTTCTCTGCAAAGGCAGTGGATATAAGTGCTGTGAGTACATGTCTGCCTGCTGGGATACTCAGCAGCATGTTGTATGTGTAGGACTACAAGTCCCAGCTGTACAATGACACTGCTGATACACACAGGAAATTCTCCCTACCTGTTCTTGTACAATACAATTCCTCTATAGCTCCTTGCCCAGCATTTGTCTCCTCTCACTGCTGCATCTACTATTTGTTGTAAAGCCTTGAGCCCTCAGTGTGTTCTGGCTGAAGGGGTTAATGTTTTATCTGAAGGAATCCAGAGAGAGAGCAGATAGCAGGAGCCCGGCAAAGAAAGGGGGCGTGGCCAGTGACGTCTCGTGTACAGACTCTTATCTGAACTCTGAGGCTTGTGCACGAAACATCACAGACCAGGGAGATAAGGTGACATCACAGGTCATGTGACCCTCAGTCAACTCTGAGAAACCAGCAGCTTTAGAAACACAAAGTATATGGGAAAGTTGTTATACCTGACAAGTTAGAAACATATAAAGAACAAAAAAATAACTCGGACAACCCCTTTAAGTACTGAGTAAAGGATCTGAATACTTATATCAAGTTTTTATTTTTCCTTTTCAATAAATTAACAAAGATTTTCAACATTCTGTTCTCATTTTCTCATTATGGCATATTGAGTGCAGAATTATGAGAAAAAATGGAAATTTTTTTGTTTTATTTTATCACAAGTCCACAACATACCAAAATGTGAAGAAAGTGAAAGGGTCTGAAGACTTTCTGAATGCACTATACATATAAATATATATATATCTCTACCAATCAGCCATAATATTTAACCACTGATGGGTGAAGTGAATAACGCTGATTATCTTGTAACAATGACACCTGTCAGCGTGAGAAATATCAGGCAGCAAGTGATCGGTCAGTTCTTCAAGCTGATGTATTGTAAGCAAGAAAAATGAGCAAGCATGAGGGGACATTCACATGTTTTTTGCAGTTTTTAAAATGCTTTTTAAAATATGCTTAAAGGGCATCTGTCAGCAGATTTGTACCTATGACACTGGCTGACCTGTTACATGTGCACTTGGCAGCTGAAGACATCTGTGTCGGTCCCATGTTCATTTGTGTCCACATTGCTGGGAAACATGAGGTTTTATTATATGCAAATGAGCCTCTAGGAGCAACGGGGGTGTTACCGTTACACCTAGAGGTTCTGCTGTCTCTGCCAATTTGGTGGAGACAGTATTTTGCTATGGGCAATGTTCTTCTGCTGGAACATCTGAGTACTGACCTCTGTGTGAATGTGCCCATGTAGCACCTACCAAAACTTTGTACAGACAAGTACCTCCTTCATGGCAGTTAAAGGTTCTGCTGCTTAGGTCTTACTGCCAGAAACTGCAGGACGCCATCAGAGCAGGGGCGTACCAATAGGGGAAGCAGCTGCTTTGGGGCCCAGACCCACAAGGGGGCCCCTCCCAGTGTCGGACTGGGGTACCTAGGGCCCACCAGTAAAAATTATTTTGGGGGCCCATTGTACGGATACAATCAAATATAATAAATAATCTAACAAGTTTTTTATATGAACATAGGCTGGTGGAGGGGCTGTACATTGAATATAAGTATGTAGTGCAGTACGTCTACTGTGTTATGTGCCACTTGTGCAGGTGGTGGGAGACTAGGGGCCCACCTTGCTCAGGGGCCCACCGGGGGATTCACCTGTACACTTGTGGGCCAGTCTGAGCCTGAGGGAGACTAAAAGATTTTATTGTCAGGCCCCCCTCAACTGTATTATACAATGACATTATATACAGTGACACTATAGAAAGCGGATGGAGCTGCTGTCAGGCCTTGTCTGGGAGAGCTCAATCTTGACTAGCCACAAGAGTGAGGGTTGCATGTGAGTTGGGGGTTGCGAGGAAGTTTCTGGGGGGGCCCCATTCAAAAATTTGCTGTGGGGCCCAGTTAGTTGTAGTTACGCCACTGCATCAGAGGTTTTGTGGACTCCATACCTAGACGGGTCAGAGCTTTTTTTTTTTAACAGAAAAGGAGGACCTACTCAATATTGGGCCTTCATGTTATGGGTCATCAGACTATGTATGTAAGTACCCCCTTCATGGCAGGTAGAGGTTCTGCTGCTTACGTCTTATTGCCAAAAACTGCAGGACACCATCAGAGGTCTTGTGGACTCCATACCTAGATAGGTCAGAGCTTTTTTTGCAGAAAAGGAGGACCTATACAATATTGGGTCTTCATGTTATGGCTGATAAGTGTATGTATGTGGATGTGTGATGCACTGCGTACTGTGTACTTCAAATGGATCCATCAAAAAACCTATGAAGGTACATACGACCGGCAAATCTGCTTTCTTTTTTTTTTGTAAAGGGAAGAGAACATTTTTGTCTTCTTGTTCTTCAGATGACTGGTGTCCTTTTCAGAACTTCTATATCCCACATTTTACAATGCAGTCAAAAAGGGCTATTCAGATATAAACCTGCCAAGGTATGAAAAATGGCATATGTCCGCGCCAAAGAAATCTACGGATACTATACCGTATACACCCCCACGTGTTCTGCAGACTGTATGTAAAAATATGCAATGAGCCCAAGCCGCTTGAACCAGTAATACAGCCATCATCTGATATATGGTAAGCCTTTGATATGATGTTGCTTTGGGCTAGGTTGCACACCGTGCACTGGTATAGGAAGTGCATATTTAGCGTGGATTTATACTGAATGGTTGATGCGATGTATCATCCACTGATCAGTCAAATTTCTCACGTAGGAAAGTCATGTTATAGCAAATTACAGCCAGATCTCCTCACTGCTTACACTTGATGCTTTATAGATGTAGCCCACTAGGGGAATTCGATCAAACCCTGCAGAATGGAGAGAGAGCAGTGTGTTAGAGAGAAATTCAGCTTATTATAATGGCTTAAAGAGCACCTGTCAGCCGATCGACCCAATTTAACCAGTTATACTACCTGGTAGGGATGAAATTGCTGATTAAAATGATACCTCTCTTGTGAAAATCGGTTGTGGTGTTCTCAAGAAAAAAATACTTTTATACTGCACACAAATTAGGACAGCAGTGCACAGAGGGGCGGGGCCTGGCTTCTCAATGATCCTCAGCTTTCCAGTGGTGGCCACACCCCTTATTGCACTGGAGCCCTCAATTGCTTATAGAATAAAAGTATTTTTCTCAAGAATGCCACAACTGATTTTCACAAGTTAGGTATTATTTTAATCAGCAAGGTGAACCATACCAGGCAATGTGCCTTGTTTAATGGAGCTGATCCTGCTACTAGATGCCCTTTAAGGGTTTTTTCTGGATTTGAATAAAGATTTAATGGGCTGTCTGAAGAAAAAAAACCTTGTCCACATACTTGTCAACCCACTTAAGATTGGACAATCTCTTTAATCACCGTATTATACAAATGTATCAAACTTTCTAATATACTTAATGTTTGCTGTCAATGAGTGGAAACATTCCTGTTTGCATTCACAGGCTGAGAACTAATTGCTGCAATTGTGTCCACTATACTCAATCCAAATTTCATTTAGCCTGGTGCTTGGAGAACACAGCAGTAAAGTCCTGATGGCCTGGTAGCGGTAACGAATGGCACAGAAAATGGCACCTCCCATGTGCCAACTACAATACAGTTTTTCTTTCTCCCTTTTTTTTTTTCTTAAGGAGCCATAATAATACTAGTATCCTCCAATGTGACAGAGGGGACTGCTTTGCCCTCCCACCAGTGTGTCAGCATGATTGCAACATTTGCAATCCCTATAGTAGGGGTCAGCAACATCTGGCACTCCATCTTTTGCGAAACTGCAACCCCCAGCATGCTTCATTCATTTGTATGTTTTGAGAACAGCCAAGCAAGTGTACATGCTGGCAGTTGTAGTTTCGCAACAGTTGGCATGCCGGAGACCTACTAAGCCGTGTCTCAGGTGCCGCAATCACATGATCATGTCACCTGGGACCTGGCGCAGGAGGTCGCTTGTGCTGTTCTATTGAAGTTTGTAGATATTACCCATATACTCATTATTACTTACATGACTCATTTGTTGTCCCACTGGGCGCGGACACGTCCTCCTGTGTGGCACATGTAGAATTTTCTGACCCTGTGGCACAGGCTATATTATATACAGGAGAACAGAGAAAAAAAACTTTCAGCAGCTTAAAAAAACAACTTCAATGGAATATGTAGAATGAATCTGTATCGTTAAACAACCCCAGAAAGGGGTACTTACCTTTTCTCTGAGGCCGGAGGTCATTGAGTTGCAGGTTGGATGGCAAGGACATGTGCTCCCGGGGCAGACAGCTGTTATTGAGCTTCATGTTATTGGAAACGCTGTAATATAGGTAAAGACGCATGAAAATCCAAAACTATAGTAATAAAAACTAGAATGCGTCTACCCTTTGTAGGAAAAGGTGGCGGCCTCACAGTGGTGCATTTTATTAGATTTTGTTCTGTAGGTAAAAACTAAATTAAAGGGGTTATCCCACGAAAAGTATTACTAGGACATTTCATATGAAGAATTATGACAATATACATACAGTACAATAAAAATATTCGTACATTACATTTTCCTCTCTGGTAACTCCCCCTGCTGTTCATACATCTGGTCCACCTTCTCCTGTATTCAGTGGTGGACTAGACATGGTCAGCAGCTTCCTTGCTCCCTTCCCTCGGTGCCAGCATAGTGATCTCATAGTGAAGCGGGTCAAGCTGCCCAGACACCTTTCATTATATTAGAAAAAGTTTTCTATCAATAGAAAAAGTGGATACCAATGTATATCATAACTTGCAGAGGAATCAACATTAAAGGGGTTATCCCATAAATTAAAAGAGTAATGTGCCCCATTATTAAAGGGGTTTCCAAAATTTAACTATTGATGACCTATCCTCTGGATAGGTCATCAGTATCTGGTCAATGGGGGTCCGTCACCCGGGACCCCTGCCGATCAGCTGTTTGAGAAGGTACCTGCACTCCTGTGAGCACCGCTACCTTCTTCCCGCTCACCAAGCACAGCGCCGTACATTCGCCGTACATTGTATAGCGGCTGTGCTTGGTATCGTGCTCAGCCCCATTCACTTGAATGGGCTGAGCAGTTCCTAGGCCACATGGCTGATGAAAGTGACGTCACTGGCCTAGGAAAAGTTGAAAGAAGGCCGAGGCACTGATCGGCGGGGGTCCTGGGTGTCGGACCCCCACAGATCAGATACTGATGACCTATCCTTAGGATAGGTGATAAGTAGTAAAATCCCGGAAAAACCCTTTAAGTATAGCAATAAAAAAAACTGCTGTTCTCCAGTGTAATTTTCACTCTGTTTAGTCTGTTTACTCACCTCTCTGGGACTCTTGTCTCTTTCTGTCAGTGGGCAGCAGCTTGTCCCTTGTGACCATCAAGTACCTGCATCTCCTAGAAGTGCATTGTAATCTGCCTTACATAGAAAATCGCCCCCACAATTTCCTTCTCCGTTGTCTAGAGTGAGATATAGCTATAGTATATAGCAGGGATGCCCAACCTGTGGCCCACCAGCTGTTGTACTATACAAATAGAAGTCGAAAAACAGTGTCGGACTCTGAGAGAAAGAGCATTGAGCTTTATTGAAGGTTGATATGGAGAAAAGCCTCAGGCACCCAACCATATCTCTGAGACAGACTGACCATCTGTTAAAGTCTACCACCTCGCAGTGGGCATTGTAGTGCTACCTTGGAATAGAGAATCTATTGAGAGACTTTCCACCCCTTGGCTGAATTGGGAAATTTGTTTGGATTGATTGGGGAAGAGAGGTACAACGGTGGAGTGGATCCTCATAGACGGTGGAGTGGATCCGGCCGCAGCACGGCAATCCCTGCCAAGAGGCGTCTGGAACAAAAATACTACATGTTGTATTTTCGTTCCGGCCGCCTCTCGGCAGGGGTTGCCATGCTGCGGCCGGATCCGCGGCCTGCCCCCATTACAGTGAATGGGGCCGGAGCGTAGTTCTGGCCCCACACATGCACCTGCGGCAGCACGGATCCGGCGAGCTGTTCACCCACCGGAACAGCCTGCCGGAGCCCCGTGCCACAGTTGTGAGAATAGCCTTAGGCTGTTTGTGGACCCTGCCAACTTATGATGACCCCCACCTGCTGCCAATTTGGACGCACCTATAACATGAAGCCACTGTTACATTTTTTTCAAGTGCCACTTTAAATCCCCAATCCACCCATAAAGGTTAGGTAATAGACGTCCACAGAACCAGCAAAGAAAGTGTAGCTAGACATTATTAGCTAGTTTCTCACCTTAGTGTTAGTTGATTTCCCACATCACCTAAAAAAGAAATTTGATTTGTAAGTTTTTTAAGTTGTGTGTTCTGATTCCCACCACATTTTATTTACTTAAAGGGGTTATCCCATTGATAAATGTAAAAAATGAAAATCAGACATCATACAGTGCATGACAACCTCATTCTAACAGCCCTGCTAGAACCAGCCCTGTACCTCACATGGATCCAGAGCTCTCCATATTCATTGCTCCAATTGATTTATAGCTTTAATTCAAGCTGGTGGCTTAGGGGCGTGTCTTTTCTGCTGGAGCTCTCCCCCATCAAAGTTCAGGGGGCAATTTCTGCTGCAGCTCTCTATCACAGCTCAGGGGGCGTGTTCTTCCCTATAACTGTCACAGCTTCTAACACTTGATACGGCTGTTGGCAGTTGAAGATGAAACTGAGCATGTGCGACCACCTCAGTGAGACGGACAGACAAAGAAGTAAATGAGCAAATAGCAAGTGGCGCTATACAGATACATTTTTATATAATATATTATTTACATGCAATTAAAAAGGTATTCTGGTTTGAAAAATGTAGAATATTTTCCATGGGACAATTCCTACTGTTGGCCATTTTTTGGTGGGACCGGACGACAATCTAATGTGTATGGGGAGCTCCCGACTCATTCAATGTCAACACCTGATCCTTCAGTTCTCCAGGGAGACTTGCCACCATTAGCAGAGACTTTCCCCTTTTTCCCCCTATACATGCTCTGCCAAACTGAGAGTGCCTGTGTGTGTGTGTGGAGGGATAGCTAATCAAGGTGTATGACCACCTCTAGACCTTTCCATAGGGAGACCTCTTTCCCTACTCACATTTGCTTCTCTTCTTTTTCAGCACAAGGCAACAGACGAGGACATTAACCAGAAGAATCCCAGCAATCAGTGCAGAACCGGTCACAATCAGGAGCAGCAGCGGGATCTCTACCCTGATAGACAGGAGATCTACGATGAAGAAAGAATGAAATCATAGCTCGAAGGAAAGACCACAGTAATAGGTATCTCTAAGATGTGTGACTACAAACCCCAGGTAGATCCTGCAACAGATGTCTGACTGACTCCACTTTCCTTGGTGCTGACTTTTACCCTCAGGCTACCGTTGACATCTATACTGCGGGTGTCCAACAGGAGAAAACGAGAAGAATTGCTGAAGAATCGTCCATCTTGATCTCGAAGGGCGAAGCCGGAAGGAGGCTGACTTTGGATCACCAGCAGAAGTATGAGAGATAGTCCAGAGAGATGGGGTCTACTAACCGGAGAGTCGGGTGGGACTGGCGGGTGAGAAGTGTTAACTTGTTTATCATTTGTACCATATAGATATTACTTGTCCCATCATGCACTGTATGAACTTACATGTTCTTCTTTAAGAGTGTTTCCGAGACCTAGCTATTGAAGACCCCTTCCTTTAAGCAGTCTGCAGTCCTGAGGACCCCTTCATTTAAGCAGTCTGCAGTCCTGAGGACCCGTTCATTTAAGCAGTCCGCAGTCCTGAGGTCCTCTTCATTTAAGCAGTCTGCAGTCCTGAGGTCCCCTTCATTTAAGCAGTCTGCAGTCCTGAGGACCCCTTCATTTAAGCAGTCCGCAGTCCTGAGGACCCCTTCCTTTAAGCAGTCTGCAGTCCTGAGGACCCCTTCCTTTAAGCAGTCTGCAGTCCTGAGGACCCCTTCATTTAAGCAGTCTGCAGTCCTGAGGACCCCTTCATTTAAGCAGTCTGCAGTCCTGAAGACCCTTTCCGTTAAGCAGTCCACAGTCCTGAGGACCACTCCCTTTCCTTAAAAGTCACACTAGCTACAGTACCTGCAAAGGCTATTTTAGGACTCAGGATTAGTCATCAATATCAGATCGATGGGGTCCTACACCCGGCACCCCCATCTCATCAGCTGTTTGAGGTTACCACTTGTGATGGTCTTCTTGAGTAGTGTCCATGTACTGTAGCTCAACTCCCATTCACTGCTGCTGTACACCGGCGCAGAGAACTGCACAGTGGATGGTACCTTCAGCTGACCAGAGGGCGTGTCAGACCCTCACCAATCTGATATTGATGGTGGGCCATCAATATCTAAGTCCAGGAAAATCCCTTTAAACATACACCCCCGGTACTCACAATGAATGCTCAGCAGCTCTTCATCTTTGCCTTTGGTATCATTACAGTGTTCTCCAACCACCTCTGCAAGGGACAGACTGCTGCTACTCCCAGGGGCTACCGGTAGCATAAATGGGGGCTCTCTGCCAAGCCCTGACTCCTGCTTTACACCATTCAAGTACCACATGAGGGAAGAGCCACTGGCCTCACAGGAGACGCCATGAACTTCATCCTTTAAAACTGGCTTCCCAAGAACTGAAATAAGGACAGGTGTAAAATATTACTGGAAGACACAGAATATACAGGAAGATGGAGAAGATGTGCATTACACCATGACCACAGTGACGCAGCTCCAAAAAAAATAAAAAGTGCAGTGTTTTATTATGTGGCTCATACAGCAATGACCTAATAAAATAATATTCTCATATCCACTGCCGAAAATAAACTGCCAAGATTTTGGCAGAACACAGGCTTTGTTAGGCCCCAGTGATATGATACGATATTTTTGGTCTACATTTTTTTTGCAAATTGGATGCAGACACATTAATTTCATTAGGGCCGCAAAAAATGCGGACAGCACAACGTGTAGTGTCCGCATCCATATGTCAAAAAAAGATAGAACATGCCTTATTCGTGAACGTTATGCAAACAAGAATAGGCATTGTTACAAAAGGTCATTTAATTGTATAAACCTCAGCTAGTCTAGTGTACCTGTCTTTACTGCAGTCTCCATGA
The DNA here is from genome assembly GCA_900303285.1 of Rhinella marina. Classification (NCBI taxonomy): domain Eukaryota; kingdom Metazoa; phylum Chordata; class Amphibia; order Anura; family Bufonidae; genus Rhinella; species Rhinella marina. The sequence continues at coordinate 89,535 of ONZH01026254.1, forward strand.
TCCTGCTGCGCTCCATTGCGTTCAACCTGAATTTGCAGGTAGCGGGTGTAGATGAGCTGCAGCCACAACACTTCCCACTCCATGATCTTGCTGTGCTCCATTGTTTACAACCTGAACTTCCAGGTTGTGGGCGTAGATGAGCTGCACTCACAACACTTCCCATAGTGCAGTGCGCTGTAAGATCAGCCAGAAATGTACACGCCCACTACACCCTGCTGAAGACTCCGCCCACTACACCCCCATCATTCCCTTGCTGATCCCTCCCACACAACTTCCGATCTCCAGAGTGAGTCAGAAAAAGTAGCACAAGTGCATGAGTAAGTTCCAGGGCCTGGTGGGAGAGGCACAGGGAAAGGGAAAAGTGTATACCTGGATAACCGCTTTAAGGGACAGTCCCTACAAATTCAGGAATGAAACATGCACCTTCAAAGGTCACGTTGACCGTGGTCACTTACCCCTGTGAGAGAATTGCTGGGTCAGCAGCAGAGAAAGGCTTAGCAACATTTTGCAAGGAAAAACTAATCAAGGATCCTTCATTCCTATAGAGAAAAAACTATATTAAATATAAGTGATCTTAATAGATGCAAACAAGAAGAGTGCCAGGGCTAGAACATAGCACCAGTATCCATAATGACGGGTCCCCTGACCCCTATACTGCCTGGTGAGGTGGCTGCTGACTTTCCTGCCTTCTCACTGTATTAAAGTGTAACTGTCATATTTTTTATTTGCTAGTTTATTAGAGCTAGGCATGTATACCTGAGTCTGTCAAGGATTACCTTATAAAAACAACAGCTTCCATGAATGTCCCCTGTCCCTTTCCACTGGTCCCTTAAAAGACCTTTGCCACAGCTTGTCTGTCCTCCCTTTAGTGTAAACAGAAGACAGAGGGGCGGTCCTGCACACTGCATACCTGCATTAGGCTTCAGATGGAGGAGGCGTGTCTCCCAGTAATCCAATCTGATTGGCTGGCAGGAAGATGTGTACAGTCATGGCCAAAAGTTTTGAGAATGATACAAATATTAATTTTTACAAAGTCTACTGCTTCAGTTTTTATAATGGCAATTTGCATATACTCCAGAATGTTATAAAGAGTGATCAGCTTAACAGCAATTACTTGCAAAGTCAATATTTGCCTAGAAAATGAACTTTATCCCCCAAAACACATTTCAACATCATTGCAGCCCTGCCTTAAAAGGACCAGCTAACATCGTTTCAGTGATTGCTCCATTAACACAGGTGTGGGTATTGATGAGGACAGGGCTGGAGATCAATCTGTCATGATTAAGTAAGAATGACACCACTGGACACTTTAAAAGGAGGCTGGTGCTTGGCATCATTGTTTCTCTTCTGTTAACCATGGTTATCTCTAAAGAAACACGTGCAGTCATCATTGCACTGCACAAAAATGGCCTAACAGGGAAGAGTATCGCAGCTAGAAAGATTGCACCTCAGTCAACAATCTATCGCATCATCAAGAACTTCAAGGAGAGAGGTTCCATTGTTGCCAAAAAGGCTCCAGGGCGCCCAAGAAAGAGCAGCAAGCGCCAGGACCGTCTCTTAAAAGTGTTTCAGCTGCGGGATCGGGCTACCAGCAGTGCAGAGCCTGCTCAGGAATGGCAGCAGGCAGGTGTGAGTGCATCTGCACGCACTGTGAGGCGGAGACTCTTGGAGCAAGGCCTGGTCTCAAGGAGGGCAGCAAAGAAGCCACTTCTCTCCAGAAAAAACATCAGGGACAGACTGATATTCTGCAAAAGGTACAGGGAGTGGACTGCTGAGGACTGGGGTAAAGTCATTTTCTCTGATGAATTCCCTTTTCGATTGTTTGGGACATCTGGAAAACAGCTTATTTGGAGAAGACGAGATGAGCGCTACCACCAGTCTTGTCTCATGCCAACTGTAAAGCATCCTGAAACCGTTCATGTGTGGGGTTGCTTCTCAGCCAAGGGAATCGGCTCTCTCACAGTCTTGCCTAAAAACACAGCCATGAATAAAGAATGGTACCAGAATGTCCTCCGAGAGCAACTTCTCCCAACCGTCCAAGAGCAGTTTGGCGATCAACAATGCCTTTTCCAGCATGATGGAGCACCTTGCCATAAAGCAAAGGTGATAACTAAATGGCTCAGGGAACAAAACATAGCGATTTTGGGTCCATGGCCTGGAAACTCCCCAGATCTTAATCCCATTGAGAACTTGTGGTCAATCATCAAGAGACGGGTGGACAAACAAAAACCTACAAATTCTGACAAAATGCAAGCATTGATTGTGCAAGAATGGACTGCTATCAGTCAGGATTTGGTCCAGAAGTTGATTGAGAGCATGCCAGGGAGAATTGCAGAGGTCCTGAAGAAGAAGGGTCAACACTGCAAATATTGACTTGCTGCATTAACTCATTCTAACTGTCAATATAAGCTTTTGTTACTCATAATATGATTGCAATTACTGTATGTGATAAAAACATCTGACAAACACACATAAAAACCAGAGGGCAGCAGATCATGTGAAAATATAATATTTGTGTCATTCTCAAAACTTTTGGGGTTGACTGTATGTTAAAGGGGTATTCCGGTTACCATAAATATAACTTATGCTTTAGACTACTTCATCATCAATAATTACCTCATATAATGTCAATTTCACATATTTCCCGTTCACTAGTCATAAAAGTCGTTTTCTTCCTCTGCTACCCACTGTGTTCCTCATAAGTTACCATGGCATCGACCTGTAGTTCTGAGCCTTTGTTAGGTCGAGCATGCTCAGTGTGTTGCTATCAATTCTCTAGCTAAATGTTGCTGATTACTGAGTAGAGGGGGCGTGTCTGCACTGTGATATCAGGCAGCCAATCAGTAAACAGGAACACTCATGAACAAGGACAAACTCACAGCAGGAAAGCTAGGGATTGTGGGGATTGTAGTTTTGTGAGGGAAGATCAGGTGCCATGATACTGTTGCATGCTCACACAGGAGCTAGACAAATGGATTACAAGGTAAAATGAAGCTGTGGTTATATGTATAGGTATGGATTCTGGTTATATGTATAGGTATGGATTCTGGTTGCTTGCAGCCTTAATGCAGTTTTTCAAAAATTAAGTTACTTTACCGGAATACCCCTTTAAGTGAGGGAAGGCAGTTTTGGCCTCAGAGAACTGGCAGAGGAGCCATCATGAGAAGATAATTTATATTGTAGAGATTAAAACCGTAACTAAGGAAAAAAACTCTATGGCAGGGCTCCATAGGAACATAGTAAAATCCTCATAGACTCCACTGCTAATGGATTTGTGTCTATCAGAGAAGCAATCTAATGTTTGCTTGTTACAGTTCCCTATGGAAACTATAAAAAAAGTGAAAAATAAATATATAAATGTTTTTAAAAATATAAAAACATTTTAAATAAATTAAAATCACCCACATTTCCCCAAAATAAAAGTACATAAACAATAAAAGAAAATACACATGGGCTTCCCCGCGTGCGAAAATGCCCATACTATTAAAATATAAAAATAATTATTCCATACAGCAAACGGCGAAATGGAAAGAAATGGATGATTTGCTGTTTTTTGGTTGCTTTACCTTTCACAAAGATTTTATAAAAAGTGATTAAAAAGTCATACACATCCCAAAATGGTATCAATGAGAACTACAGATCGCCCTGCAAAAAAATGAGCCCTCACACACTCCATACACATAACTACAAAAAAGTTATGGAGGTCAAAATATAGCGATGCAAAGAAAAAAAATATTTTTTTCCAAAGTTTTGATTGTTTTTTTTTTAGTATTAAAACACAAGAAAAACTAAAAGTGTTGGTATCATTGTAATCTTACTGACCCGGAGAATGAAGGGCAGGGTGCAAGGCTGGAGAACAGGGGGGCTCGGAACGTGGAGACCAATGACCAGGCCGTCTTGATTATCAGAGGTAAAATCTATCTTTACTAAATAGATGATGGGGGTTGTAGTACAAATACAACCAATACAACCAGTTCTCAGGTATTTCAAAGAGTACGCTTTTCCAACAGGCTGTATATAGACCAGCCCACTAGCAACTAAAATTAAAGACTGACTGTTAACTATTTCCTATCCATACATAGTCTTTTGAAATACGTAATACAGAGATCATCACAGTAAACATGTTAACAGCTTTTAAAATGAGCCATAATATTAACCCTTTAGCAGTGTACCAGTGGGTCACTGCACTTTCATAGCAGTCCACCATAAAGAAGATCAGTTTACACAGTAATTGCCAATTTTTAGGATACTGGTATAGGGATCATATTACTGCTCAGTGACATTGGTATCATGGGCAGAACTAGGTTGCCCATACATCTTCTATAGCAGTAATTGGCTGTGACAGGACCAGGAAGAAGAGTCCAGTGGGGATCTAGTAAGCGTAAGAATTGAGGCGTCAGGGAATCGGTGAGCTGAGTATCCCTTCTTTTATTTTTTTGACCCACTCTGTACCCTTTGCCAATTTTTTCCCCTCTGGACAACCCATTTAATTCAAAAGTAATAAGTGTGTGGTCTTCTGAAATTGCAGTCTTCAACTTTGCTTCTCTCCACTCTGATTGCATTATACTGGAGCAACCAAAGGCTGAATCAAGGGCTTTTTGTGAGGACCATCATTGAAACACTGACCCCACAAGTAGACAAACTAGGGAATTCTCCTCTGACTTTAAAGGGCCCCAGTATCGTTTTTTCTGGACCTTCCCATTAGAGCTCCTGTTAGCGGAGTGAGGTGTCCCGTTCCTGTGGGGCTCCCCATTTACACCAATTGTCCACCATCGATGGATTAAACCTTTTTGTACCACTGTCTAGATTCCATTACCCCACTGAGCAGAAGATAGAGAACTCCCTTTCATGACCGCCTGATGCGGCTTCTGCTGGTGGTTTCTCTTTGCGTTCACAGCATTAAAGGGGTTGTCCCATCTTGGACAATTCATTTCTATGGGAGCAGCAGGGAGCTGCACCTGGTGGTGGCCAGACCTCGGGAGACCCAGGGTCCTTCAGGCACATCACTCCATATGAAAATCAAGGAAAACCCCTTAAATGCTATCTGGGTGTGGGGCGGATAGCACATGGATGGAAATTACTAACATGACAATCAGGCTTAGACACATTTCTGTAACGCGTCTAATACACATCTACAGCTGTCTATGTCATAGTCATTTTTGTGTTTTGTGGTTAACCATAAGTATGTTTTAATGGGGTTTTCCAGGATGACTATGGTTTCTAACAGATCTGCTGATGTAGTTGTTTACCACATGTACATCTTCCTGATGCTTTTTTTTTTTTTTGTTAATTTGGACTCTCCTGACCCGTTTTCACCACATAAACCAATCTCTCTGGTTTGTTTCCATCCTGAATGTAGCACTTCCTGTCCCTGTATCCAACCAAACCCACGATGCACTTCTCCTTTCTCTGCCACAGCTACAGCCCCCGCCCCTATCAATGCCAAGCTAATTTATAGCTCCTCCCACCCAGCTAGTTACATAGACACTCCCCTGTCACTGCCCCTAACAACACCCAGCTAGTTTATAGCTCCTCCCACCAGATAGTTACATAGACACTCCTCTATCACTGCCCCTAACAACACCCAGCTAGTTTATAGCTCCTCCCACCAGCTAGTTACATAGACACTCCCCTATCACTGCCCCTAACAACACCCGGTGAGTTTATAGCTCCTCCCACCAGCTAATTACATAGAAACTCCCCTATCACTGCCCCTAATAAAGCCCAGCTAGTTTATAGCTCCTCCTACCAGTTAGTTACACAGACACTCCCCTATCACTGCCCCTAACAACACCCAGCTAGTTTCCAACTCCTCCCACCCAGCTAGTTACATAGACACTCCCCTATCACTGCCCCTAATAAAGCCCAGCTAGTTTATAGCTCCTCCCACCAGCTAGTTACATAGACACTCCCCTATCACTGCCCCTAACAACACCCAGGTAGTTTATAGCTCCTCCCACCAGCTAATTACATAGACACTCCCCTATCACTGCCCCTAATAAAGCCCAGCTAGTTTATAGCTCCTCCCACCAGTTAGTTACACAGACACTCCCCTATCACTGCCCCTAACAACACCCAGCTAGTTTCCAACTCCTCCCACCCAGCTAGTTACATAGACACTCCCCTATCACTGCCCCTAATAAAGCCCAGCTAGTTTATAGCTCCTCCCACCAGCTAGTTACATAGACACTCCGCTATCACTGCCCCTAACAACACCCAGCTAGTTTATAGCTCATCCCACCCAGCTAGTTACATAGACACTCCCCTATCACTGCCCCTAACAACACACAGCTAGTTTATAGCTCCTCCCACCCAGCTAGTTACATAGACACTGCCCTATCACTGCCCCTAACAACACACAGCTAGTTTATAGCTCCTCCCACCCAGCTAGTTACATAGACACTCCCCTATCACTGCTCCTAACAACACCAAGCTAGTTTTATAGCTCCTCCCACCCAGCTAGTTACATAGACCCTCCCCTATCACTGCCCCGCCCATGGACATAACATCACAGGAAATAAGACAGAGCAGCATGGACATGGTCATATGACCACCCCAAAGAACAGAAGATAGGAGCAATAAAAGTAAAAGAAATACATTACAAGATTACAGTAACATTCATAAATTATTATTTTAAAGGGTGATGATACAAACTGGAAAACCCCTTTAAGGACAGAACTAAGAATTAAAAGTCCATCCTTTTTGAACTCCAAGGAGGAAGTCTTCACTGGAGATCTGTAAGGGTCAGTATGTTATACAAAGAGGCTTTATAGGTATAGGCTGACTCTAGTATATATAGTGTATAGGAAAGAAATATGTCTGCCGCCATGATCACCACTTTATCGCCCATATCTCTAGTTCTGATCGCCCCCGGTAACATTTACTTACATATTTATGAATGGTACAAGCACAACTTTATTCCCATGGCCTTTTGTCATCTTAACACTTTTGGTTTAGTGTCCCTTTAAATGTGATAGGATAGCTAAGTGTCTCGGATGAGAGATCCTTATATTTGGCTATAAGCCCCGTTATGAGTTACACATGAAGACGGCTATATGTTAAAAGCACAAAACACAGGTTCTGTCTTGACCTTGTGCATTTCAAGGATTCCCATTAGGTATTCATTATACTGGACCGCTCCGGGTGCACTTACCTGTGTTGTGGTCAGTTCCCTCCTGCGAATATTACACAAGCATCTCATTCACCGGAGTGCTCAATCATGGGGGGAATCTGCATCCCATCGGTGCACCTGCAATATCAGCAGCTTCTCCGGCCTGTTCAGCCACTGCAGTATCATTCCAGGTGGCACACATCCAGCAGACTCAGGACATTGACGCTGCACGACCAGCAGAGGGCAGAGTTCCCTAAAGATTGCTCCATTCGTGGTCTGCAGAACACACCATGGATGGGAATTTTAAGGGATTGCACGTGTATCATAAAAGCTTCTAAATTAGTAATGAGGCAAGAATAACGAAGCAATACTATTCGATTAAATCTATTTCTTGCTCAGTTGTCCTCTACTACAGGACAGCCTCTGCCAACTGATGGATTTCTTCCTTGTCCTTCATTTCATCAGAGCTGATTTTAAAGGGATTTTACAGCTTGAGTATAAAAAGAAGTCTTCCGGCAGCTGCTTATGGTACGGACAAGTATGTGTGCCTATAAATTCCCTGTGCCAGTCATGAGTTTTTACGGCACATAATTGCTGTAGAATACTTGGAAGCTCCGGGGATGTTGTCACTGGAGCAGCAGGGTGTTTAAAAGGGTTGCCCGAGTTATGAAAAAAAATATAGCACTGTAAATCTGATTGGCAGCAACATATAACTAAGTTAAGCAAGTTTTAGGCAAAAAAATCTATATTTCCTCATTTCCCTAAATTCCCTGGTTCTCTTCTGGCCTTTGTTTACCTGCAATAACAACAATCTCTGCCCCTCCCCCTGCTCTGCAAAGGGAGTGAATACAAGTGCTGCCCTGAGTGACATGTCTGTCTGCTGGGATCCTCAGCAGCATGTTGTATATGTAGGGCTACACGTCCCAGCTGTACACTGACACTGCTGATACACACAGGAATGTCCCCTTACCTATTCTTGTGCAATACTCTGCAGAACTCCTCTAGTCTGTAAGCTCCTGTGCCCAGCATTTGTCTCCTCATTGCCTGCAGCTACTCAGTAAAGCCTTCAGCCCTGAGTCTGTGCTACTGAAGGGGTTAAAATTTTATCTGAAAGAATCCAGGGAGAGAGCAGACCGCAGTGCAGGTGGGTGTGGCCAGCACAGTGATGTCTGTATACACACACATCTCTGATCTCTCAGGCTTGTGCACGAAACACCATCAGAGCAGAGAGAGGCTGATATCACAGGTTATAGGACTCTCAGTGAAATCTGAGAAAGGGGCCACTGCAGATAAAGTAAGTGCACTGAAAAACCATTACATTTCCCTAGTTAGAAACATACAAAGGACAAAAAATAACTTGGACAACACTTTAAGGGCCCATCTCCCTATGAGATTTTTGCCAAATATTTTTTTTTTATAAAACTGAAGATTTTTTTAATAATGAAAAAAAAAAAAACACTGTGCCTCACCCACTTTACCTGACTTCTATGTAAGAAAAAGCGGAACAGGCGCGAACAACAGGCTAATAAATCTCTATTATTCAGCTATAAATCTCCTGCTTCCCCTCATACAGTATATTATTAACCTGTCTGTCTGCAGCCACCACTATGAATTCATAAAGTTCCCATTGAACTCAGTGGGAGCTGTATAATCTCTTTGCAATCTAGCTCCCTCTAGTGGCAGCTGCAGGAAAACACGTCGGGTACCTGTGTAGACCAGTGTCCACTATGGGAAGAAGACGAGCAGTGTGATGTTCTGGGCAACGTTCTTCTGGGAAAACATGGGTCCTGGTGTCATGTGGATATGACATGTACCACCTGCCTAAACGTTGTACGGACTCAGTACATACAGACCATATCGAAATGAGAAGAATCTGATTTTTTATATGAGATAAAGTATACAAAAGGCTTCCCTGTAATGGTAAGGTGGACACTTCTGGACACGACTTCTGAGAACCTCTTTCATCTACGATACAAGTAAAGTCTTGGCATGTGCCCCAGGTGCTGAGTTGGGTTATATAGATGCATGTACAGTATATGGCAGTATATTAAATCTTTGCCCCTAGTAAAGGAACGCCTAGCTATGACACTCATTTAAAGGGGTATTCCCATCTCGCAAATCCTAGTAAAATTTTTAGATTATGACTGATATTTGCAGACAATATGTGTTTTATAGCCATGTCCACTAACTAGGGGTGCACGGCTCATGAGGCAAAGTGAAGCAGTGGCTTCAGGAGGACTGCAGGTGGGAAGGTGGCAATTTGGCCTGCGGACAACACCTGAGTTTGGTGTTGTAGTTTTGTTGTGGATTTTGCAGCCATTTGCTGCAAAAACTGCCATAAATCCACCCTGTACAATAATTCCTACATATACATGTGGGCAGAGGACCTTTGGAGAAGCTGGTCACATGACTGCAGGTCCTTAAGCACCTAAAAGACTATATATGTGATATATGCAGTAATAGAGCATAAATATCTGCTTCATTCTAACATCTGTTCCTCGGTGCAGTGAGCTGAATCCTGGTCTTCAGACGATCAGCACTCCTGCAGGTCTGGCTCCTGCAGCTTCTGCACCATGTCCCTTAGCATGCGGTTACAGAGAGCAGCATAGGGGTTTAGCAGGACTAGCTGCTGCCTAGCAAAGTCACTTCCCAGCTGCGCAGCTCTCTGAAGGTCTTCTCTAGCGGCTTCTTCATCTCCTGTTAGGCGTAAGATTAGACCTCTTTGGACCAGAGCCTGACGTCCTGCGATACCCACTCCCTTACTCAGTTCCACTGCACGGTTCAGGTCTTGCAGCGCCCCTAGTGGGGGAAAAAAGTAATACATTTAGTATATTCTCTACCTGTTTGGGTAAATATCGGGCTGTAATATTAGGTTATTAGGTTCCATGCTGATTTTTGTTTATGTGCCCAGTGCACCCCAAACACTGCTGGGGAGCTTTGTCAAAACAGTGTAAGGTAGAACTGACATAGTTGCCCATAGTAACCAATAAGATTCAACCTTTAATTTCTCACAGCTCTTTTGGAAAATGAAAGGTGGAATCTGACTGGTTGCTATGGGAAACTAAGCCAGTTCTACTTTACACCAGTTTGATAAATCTCTCCCTGCATATTTCTTCCTGTTTTTCTTGTCAGCACTTTCCTTCCCCTGTTCTCAGCATCACTGCATCCTGGCAGGATGTTTACACGCAGAACTTCCTGTTTTCGTCAGCATCCTGCTGGGTTTGGTTAGCATTGTTCTGTATTGTTTCTCAGAGCTTCCTCCGCATGCCACACTGTTCCCCCTGCAATATTCATGCCCCCTTCACCTCCCCTCACATGTTAGTTGGGCGGAGCAAGCCTTGTGAAGCATAACAAAGCAAAACATGCTGGGATAGGATTAGAAAACCCTGCAGTAGGCCAATGAAGACAAGAAGTTCTGCATGTAAACATCCTGCCAGGATTCAGTGATGACGAGAACAAGGGAAGGAAAGTGCGAACATGAAAAATGAGTACATGGGGCAAAATGATGCAGTGTTTGGGGTACTCTGGGCAGATAAATTATGAAATCAGAGAATATATAACAAGTAATATAACTCCCTTTCTTTCGCTATCCTTTGAATCAGAAAAAGTAGATTTACACAGAGAGATTGCCTTTTCTGGGACTACAATATGGATGGCCTATCTTTAAGATTTTAAATATCCAATCAGTCGGGGTCTGACACCTCCGTGATCAGCTGATTGAAGGGCCAGAACACTCCAACAAGTGTTGCATCTAGTGTAGAGCGGATGCTTGATCTGAAGTCGCTTCGGTCAAAACTTCGGAATGATACTATATGGAGATCAGTCTCCATACAGTATCAGAATGTATGGGCTCCGATGAGCCGAAGTAGGTTATTCACGAAGTTGCACGTGGCGTCGTTGAATAACTTCGGTAGTTGATTTTTAAAGTGGAAAACCACTTTAAAACTTAAAACCGAAGCCGAGTAGAAATGAAGCTGTGCTGATACATGACAGCTAGTGAAGACAGCAGCATCCTGCACACACAGATCTCCCATCCATCATGTATTACTGGGGGCACGTCCACATGAGAAAAGTCTGAAACTAGGCGCAAGGTGAAAACTGAATATCAGCAGACAGAAAATCAATAAAGATAGAAGATTTTTTTTTTTTTTTTTACCACAAGCCTCCTTAAAAATAATTTGGTTGCTATGGGCAACAAAGCCAGTTTTCCAGGACACCAGTTTTGATGTCTCCCCCTGTGTTTTATGCTACACGTAAAGTCCCTTTACATGGGATGATATTACAGCAGATTGCCAGGTAGGAAGCGTTCCTTCCCGACAATCTGCTGATCGCTAGCAGAGGAAACCGGTGTATTTACATGCAACTATCTCCTCCAGAGTATGGGAAGGAGCGATCGCTAACACCATAGCTCTTTCCTCGTTGTTTGCCATCAGGAGATCGTGTTTACATGGCACAATCTGCTGCCAGTAAATGATCATTTTTGCGTGCGCACAAACGATCGGATTACCCAATGAATGAGCATTTTGCTCTTTCATCGGGTAATCGGCGATACATTTACACCACCCAATCATCACCAACGAGCTTTCACAGTAATAATCGCAATATAAATTCTTGGCGCATGTTAAGGACCCTTACAATAGCGTTACTTTTTACCTGTCACATCGCCCTCAAGTCGCAGGGCCTGAGCGCGGTTGTTGTATGCAGACGGCCGATCCGGAAGAAGCGCAATCGCTTCCGTGAACATCTGTACAGCCACCTTCACATCTCCAGACTCTGCTGACTTTACACCGCTCAGCTCCAGTTTAAGAGTCTTCTCCAAAAGTTCAGCTGGGAACCTGCTGTCTAAAAAAAAAATTCAAAGATGAATTTTCTAAAGAGTATTTGCCCCTACACCGTAATATTTTTATATTTAAAAAAATTATCTAATCCACTTCTCAAGTAGTAAAAATGTTAAACAATTTTGAGTCTACAACTCTTATGCGTATCCATGGTAACAGACTACAAGCAGGCATACTCCCACACATTCTGCAGGTTAACAGGGGGCAGATGCAAATAATTATGGTTGAAGGATCAGACTGGTATTAGTGCCACAGCATTAGGGCTCATGAACACGAACGGATTTTCTTTCCGTGTCCGTTCGTTTTTTTTTGCGGACCGTATACGGAACCATTCATTTCAATGCATGTGCATTCCGTTTCCGTATGTCCGTATTTGTGTTCCGCAAAAAAATAGAACATGTCCTATTATTGTCCGCATTACAGACAAGGATAGGACTGTTCTGTTAGGGGCCAGCTGTTCCGTTCCGCAAAATACGGAATGCACAGGGATGTCATCTGTATCTTTTGAGGATCCATTTTTTACAAACCGTATAGGACATACAGTCGTGTGCATGAGCCCTTACATTTATATCTGATACATGGGAGCATCGTTAGGGGCGTTTGGGCAAACTGGGTGGATATTCTGCAGTAGAACTTCCATCACAGATTTTTGGTGAAATTTGCGCAAGTTATCACAAAATCTACATGTGGATTTGTCGCAGAATTTTCAGCAGATTGGCAGCTTTTTTCCAGCCTATGCCAGTAGAAATTCGCCTCATGCGCACAACTGTAGGCGCCCATGCCCATATTGCGGTCCGCAAACGGCCAGTTTGCTATACACTGGCACTGGCCGTGTACGCTCCGTATTACGGATGCTGACCTATTCACTTGACTGGGTCTGCAATCCGCCAGGTACGGCTCAGAGCAGATGTACGGAACAGAAGCCCACAGAAACACTATGGAGCAATTCTGTGGGCATTCTGTCCGTGCCTCCGTGTCACAAAAAAGTAGTGTATGTCCTATTGTTTTGCGGTGCAAATAGATTGCGGACCCATTCAAGAGAATGGGTCCACATATGTAGACGGCGGCCACACGGATGGTGCCCGTGCATAGCAGACTGCTAATATGACTGAGCCCTAAGGCCTCATTTATATTTCCGTGTCCGTTTGACGTTGGTGGAAAATGTCAGTGAAGAATCTGTGTTTGTCTGTTTGTCTGTTTTTTGCCTTCCGTGTATCATCCATATTCCACAGACACTTGCTCAGCTGAAAATTAATTTTCAGAGCATCTCCTACCAGTTGTCCATGAAAATCACTGACAGAACATGGATGTGGCGTCAGTGGTTTTTCACTGAACAATAGACTTCAATAGGCGTGTTAGAGCCGCAACACAGATCAAAGTAGTGCATGTCTCTGTGATTCTTCCACTGACCCACTGTCATCAGAAAATTACTGATATGTGAACAAACACATTAAAATCAATGGGTAGGTGTGTCGTCCGTGAAAGGTGTGGATAGTTCACATCAGTGGAAAATGGAAATGTGAAGGTCTAAATTGTCATGCTGCAGACTTAAAATCCACACCGCTGGTAAATTTCCGCTTCAGATTTTTGCCACAGACTGATTTTTAACCACTGTATCTCAGAAACAGTTAAACATTTTTAACAGAGCCCAATTTAAAAAATTATTTTTAGCCCAAAATGAGTAAAATGCAATCATAAAAAAAATTGTCCCTGAAGGTGTACATAGCTTTTAAAGGGGTATTTGTGTTGGCTGAAGTTCTCCCCTGTACACGGGATAGGGGATATCTATTAGATCGGTGGGGGTCCTACCACTGGGACCCCCACCGATCACAAGAATGGGGCCCCCATACCACCTGCAGCATCTCTGAAATTACTGGAGTCGCCGGTCGCACATGGCTCTATGGGGGAGTTACGGGGATAGCCGAATTCCCATAGAAATGAATGGAGCGGCCGCTCTGTTCTTTTCAGGGGGCTGTAGAGGGTATGGGGCCCCCGTTCTCGTGATCGGTGGGAGTCCCAGCGGTAGGACAATTATATGCTATAAATGTCTAAGACACAAAAAACACACTTAAAGGGGGTTTTCCGTGATTTTCATAATAATAGCTTATGCTAGGTCATCAATATGAGATTTGTGGTGGTCCTACACCCAGTACCCCTGCCGATCAGCTGTTTGAGGAGGCTCCGGTGAGCGCCACGGCCTCTTCTCAGCTTACCAAGCACAGTGCCTTCCATTGTCTAGCGGCTGTGTCCTCAGTAGTGCAGCCCAGTCCCATTCACTTGAATGGGACTTAGCTGTGTCTAGGTCATGTGACTGATGTACTGGCCTGGGAAGATTCTACAGTGTTCACGGAGCGCTGCAGCCTCTTCATACAGCTGATCGGTTGTGGTGTCGGGAGTCGGACCCACGCTGAACTCATATAGGATATGCTATTGCAGTAGCGGGGTTTGTGGTGGCCCCAGCACTACACCGGGCCTCCCGGACACCCTTAAGGTATCACCACTTGTTGCTGCTCTCCGGAAGGAATGGTAAGGTGTGGTGCACCCCAATGGGAAAAAAGTCCAGAGAGTCAGGGTCTACAGTAACCAGTATACTTCTTTACTGGAAGAATTCAGGTGCAGAACAATACAGACGAGGCATAGGGCTGTCTTCTCCAGTGTCCTCCCAGGCAGAAGAAGCGTTTGATGCTGAGGAAAGGCCTGAGCTAGCTCAGAAGGCTGGTACCGTAGCCAAAGGCTGGTGATTCAGGGTCTGCGGCAGAGTATTTGCATATCAGCATCTTCTTCTGGTCACTCAGTAGTCTGTCAGATGCTCCCCTCCAAGCACTGTTCCCTAACTACAGAACATTAGGGGCTCTAACTGCTCTCCTTATATACAATTTCTAGCTAAACCAGAACCTTCTAGTGGGAGAGGTGGAGTGGAGAAACTCAGCACAAACATATACAATGTTACACTTTCCGTCTGCCATAGACTTGCATTAGAGCTTCAATGATACGCAATGGCAATGACACAGTAGTTTTTCCAGACAAAAATACGTTTTCAGACACAATAACATAGCTAAACCAGACATCCAAAAGGTCAGTCTGTCTGGTTTTGGTGGTAAACAAGTCTGGCTTTTTCCCTCCAAAATGCTGCTCGTCTTCAAAATTTATGGTAGTTGTGAAAAATTACCAGCTTCTTATTCAAAGTCCTAAAAGTCTCTCAGTGTCCATTAACCCTTTCCACAGTGCTGTGGAAATGAACAGGGTATATATCACACCATACATATGAAATGCAGTTACACAGTATTAAACGGTATAAGTCATTGCAAGTTAACCCTTTAAAGTTTATAACTTTACATAGGGGAAATAGGCAAATCCCAGAAAACACCTTTAATTAGGTAAGTAAGGAGCAATAGACACTGATGTAAAGGGTGTGCAGCAAATCTAGAGACTGAGAGGGAAAAGAGAATAATGTATGATCCTGTGCACCCATGTAATTGTATAATACCGCCTAACCCTCAGGCTTAAACAGATGTTTTAATCTGGAAGGACAAGCTCCCCAAGACAAATAATGGGAAGATAACCCCTGCACCCTGGGCAATGAGTAACCACGTGTTTACTCAGAATACACCGCCATATTGTTACCACATCCTTCTTCACATCTTGCAAATGTTCACATCTAGTCACTGGTCTCCTGACATATCTAGTATACTTGTATTATCCACAAAATAACAATTCTTGAGTATCTTTTCTTAGATCTTCTGCATTTCACTGTTCCTCTCTTACTCCTCCATAAATTGACAACTGGGTGTTACCAGTTGGGTTTGAGGGGGAGGGGGTATCCTCACATAGTCTTTTACTGTTCAAGCAGTGCTGCCACACTGTGCGGAGGTGTGCCCCGTTAACAAGGAGAATGGTAACATTTAGTTGTTGAATTATTCATAAATTTCTAGTAGGAATAACAAGGGAATGGTACAACACAGATGTATAAGATAATACGGTATATTCCAGAATTGTCATTTCATTAATAATACAAGTATTCACTAAACGTACATGTCAGGAGAGGTGACAGATTATTTCATATTCTAATTGATGAGAATGGAATATGTATTTCTGTATAGCCAGGAAAATTTGCCAAAGAATTTGGAACAGCTTGGTGACAACCCCTGTGTAACATTTAGTAGCAGTCCTACTGGTTGTCACCCAGATTTCCCAGAAACGGATATGGTTAGAACATGATTTAATACAATTCTGAACAAAGCTATAAAAAGGCATTTATTTAAAGAGGACCCGTCCCCTCTATTGACATGTCTGTTTTAGTAGCTACTTGCATTTCCCATGTAATAATTCTGAAGCATTATAAGTAGTCTTATAATTCCATGTTGTGTCGTTCCTCTATTATTCCTGTTAGAAGTTATGAATACATTGCTGGCAATCTGCAATAAAGGTTGAGATGAATGTTACCAGTTGGGGGTGGGGTGTCCCTGCACAGTCTGACACTGGCAGCACTGATTTGATAGTGTCAGGGACACCCTCCCCCACACCCAGCTAGTCCTTCATTGCAGATTGCAAGAAATCTATAGTAGGAATAATAGAGGAATACAATCAATCAATACTAAAGTTATATGAAAAAAAGAATGTATTTATTTTACATATTTAGTGATATATTGCAGACATTATTATTGCTTGCTGTCTGCATTGGAGCTCACAATCTAAGTCCCCTATTGGCTGTCTTTGGAATGTGGGAAGAAACGCATGCAAACACGGGGAGAACATACAAACTCCATGCAGATGTTGTCCTTGGTCGGATTCTAACCCAGGACCCCAGAGCTGTAAGGCACCCGCTTCACATAAAATGGTTATTACAATTATGTCAGGAGAGGGGACGGGTCTTCTTTAAATGGGGACAGTGCTGCAGTAACACTCACAGCCAATACTAGTGCATGGAGCTGTGCTGTACCAGTGCCTATTCAACTGACCCCTACTGATCTAATATTTATGACCATCCATCTTACAGTCCTAAAAGTACCCTTTGAGTGTTCTTTAAGGCGAGGACCACACCAACAACTTACAGAAAAGTGCTGCGACATTTTTATCCTAGTTGTAGAAATATATGTTCAGCCTGGTCTAAGGCCCATTCAGACGACCGTGTTTCACGGACGTATACGGGCCGTGAAACCCCGGCCTGTGCTGCCCCAGAGGACGGGAACGCACGGCATCATTGGTTTCTATGACGCTGTGCGCTTCCTGAGGCCGCCGCCGTGTACAGTGTTTCACTGTACGGCGGCGGCCTCAGGAAGCGCACGGCGTCATAGCAACCAATGACGCCGTGCGCTACCATCCTCTGGGGCAGCACAGGCCGGGCTTTCACGGCCCGTATCGGGCCGTGAAACACGGTCGTCTGAATGGGGCAGCGAAAATCCAGTGTTGCCTAACCTGCCAATGGACTGCAGCTGCTGCAGCAAGACTGCTCCACTGATAAGACATCCCAGCATACAAGCCATGAGATATAACATAACAGGACTCACCCTGATCCTCCTCCTCTTCTAGGTCATTGTCCTTGTCCCCAGAAATGTCCCCGAATGGAGCACTGGGATTGAATATGGCGTGCAGGACGGCGGAGTCGTTTGGGGTACACATTGTCCACCTGTGGTAGGAGTAACACTGCCGGCTGCGAGGAGAGGACTGATGGTGACCCGTCCACCCTGTTATCTCTCTGAAGTTATGGGAGTCACCACAGCACCCAATCACGGAGAGGGGTGGAGGTGGCTTTCGTCCAGATGCTGCTCACATCTGTTACCAGTAAAGACATTATGGAAGGCAGATGCCGCCTGACACTGCACTTCTTCACATGCGTGACTCAGGAGAAGAACCCGGCATCACAGTACTTGTAATAAAATTTTTTTTTTAGCATTTTTTTCTTTTAAAATTGTAGCAAGTATTAGAGTAAATGGACACATTCAGGATTTATGTACGGACAATCCGCACTGAAATCCGCAGGTGTTTGCAGGGAAATCCGTGTGCTCAATCTGCATCAATTTGTGCGGATTTTCATCTCCCCATTGAAGTGAATGGAGAAAATACTGTCAGGAAAAATAAAATAAATCGACATGCTAGGTCAAAATCCACACGGAAAAAAAATCTGCATCAAGTGCATGAGAATTTATAATTCTCATAGAATACAATGTACATGACCTATGGTGGTGATTTTCCGCACACAAATCCGCCCTGAAAATCCGCACGCAATCCAGATCATATGCATTTACCCTAAGGGGCCCTTTCACACGACCGTGGAGCACGGTCCGTGAAAACCCGGACCGTGCTCCTTCTGAGGGCAGGAGCGCACGGCGTCATTGGTTGCTATGACGCCATGCACTTCCTGAGGCCGCCGCTGTACAGTGATACACTGTACACACTCGTATAGAGTCTATCACTGTACAGCGGCGGCCTCAGGAAGCGCACGGCGTCATAGCAAGCATGACGCCGTGCGCTTCTGCCCTCAGAAGGAGCACGGTCCGGGTTTTCACGAACCATGCTCCACAGTCGTGTGAAAGGGCCCTTAAAGGGAGATTTCAGCAGATTTGTCCCTATGACACTGGCTGACCTGTTACATGTGCACTTGGCAGCTGAAGTCATTTGTGCTGGTCCCATGTTCATATGTGTCCGCATTGCTAATAAAAATGATGTTTTAATATATGCAAATGAGCCTCTAGGAGCAACTGGGGCGTTACCATTACACCTAGAGGCTCTGCTCTCTCTGCCGTGCCCTCTGCACTTCGATTCACAGGATCGGACAGTGTAAACATCATTACCCCTGGCCCTCTCAATCAAAGTGCAGAGGGCATGGCAGAGAGAGCAGAGCCTCTAGGTGTAATGTTAACGCCCCCGTTGCTCCTAGAGGCTCAGTTGCATATAATAAAGCATCATTTTTCTCAGCAATGCGGACACATATGAACATGGGACCAACACAGATGACTTCAGCTGCCAAGTGCCTCTCATGACCGCACTAAAGTGAGTTTGTGGTTAGTTAAAGGGGTATTCTATTGGTTAGAAGTAATCCTCTATCCACATAACTATTAGATCAGTGGGGTCCTACCGTCGGGACCCCCACTGATCACAAGAACAGGGACCCCATACCCCTTAGGGGCCCCCCCCCAAACTGAACAGCGGGTTGGGCATGTGCACTGCTGCTCCATTCATCTCTATGGTAGCTCCTGAAATAGCCAAGTGCTGTGCTCATCTGTCTCTGGCACTTCACAGCGGTTGTGCCCATGCTCGACCTGCGACTCCATTTGTTTGGGGGGGCTCCGAAGGGTTCAGGTTCCCTGTTATGGTGATCAGTGGGGATCCCAGCGTTAGGACCCAATCAATCTGATAGTTAGCCCCTATGCCATCTACAGTAGAATACCACTTTAAAGAGGACCTTTCACCACTTTCAAAAAAAATCAAACTACACTATGTACCTCATAGTATATCCCCTCTGATGGCAGCGGCGCTTTTTTTTTTTCAAAAGGTCCCCCGGTGGCTTCACACGGCCCCCCGTTCTTCTGTCGGGCTTTATGTAAATTAAGAAGCATCGGAACAGGGAGGAGGAGACTCCCTGTTCCTCAATGGGCGTTGCTTCTGCCCTGCTGTGAGCGCTGTCCAATCAGAGCGGACCGCTCACAGCAGGGTTGAACTCGCTGCAGTCTGTTGGAGGTAAGTATGTGTTTATTTTTTTAATATGGTAAAATACAGAACGGGGGCATCTATGGGGGGGCACTTAATGGACCATGATTGGAGGGGCATCTATGGGGGGCACTTACTGGACAATGATTGGGGGCATCTATGGGGGGCACTTACTGGCTCATATATGGGAGGCACTTTTTGGCACATATTTGGGGGGCATCTATGGGAGGCAACTTACTGGCACATGATTGGGGGGCATCTATGGGGGGCACTTCTTACTGGCACATAATTGGGGGGGGGCATCTATGGGGGCACTTACTGGACCATGATTGGGGGAAATCTATGGGGGGCACTTACTGGCACATATTTGGGGGGCATCTATGGGGGGCACTTACTGGCACATAATTGAGGGGCATCTATGGGGGCACTTACTGGACCATGATTGGGGGGCATCTATGGGGGCACTTACTGGCACATTTGGGGGCATCTATGGAGGGGCACTTACTGGCACATGATTGGGGGGCACTTACTGGCACATGATTGGGGGCACTTACTGGCACATGATTGGGGGCACTTACTGGCACACGATTGGGTGGGCATCTATGGGGGGCACTTACTGGCACACGATTGGGGGGCATCTATGGGGGGCACTTACTGGCACATATTTGGGGGGGCATCTATGGGGGGACACTTACTGGCACATGATTGGGGGCACTTACTGGCACATGGCTGGGGGCACTTCTTACTGGCACACAATTGGGTGGGCATCTATGGAGGGCACTTCTTACAGGCACATTATTGGGGGCACTTACTAGCACATTATTGGGGCACATTGTTGGGGGGCATAGTGCTAGTATTATCAAGGGGTTTATCTGTTTCTGTAGTATAATATTGGGGAGCACAGCGGCACTGTATTGGGGGTGGTAGGATGATTTGTCCAGAAGACGGGAGGATGATGGAAAAGTAGTAAACTAAGATTTTGTTTGTCAATCTGCAGAGATGAGAAATGGCTGAAAAATAGAGTCTGGTCTGAAATGAGAAGATAAAGAAAGAGAAGATCTACATCAGAGGAGACGGCACTGGATGTAAGAGGTATGGGGCACGGTATCACCCTGGGTGTTCTGTAGTGATATATGCCTCAGGCAGCAGAAAGGCTAGGTGCACCCCTGATCACACTGAGCATTTCCCCCTTCTAATACATGCATGCCTGCTATAGATAAGACACTGAGGCTTCCATGTATGATGTTTCAGGGGGTTACTGGTTCTCATTGAAGAGACACCATGGTGTATGGAGATTATTTTGGCAATGCTCCATGGGAAGAAAAGTATGCAAATTAGCTCATACAGAACCATTCGTGGTTTTTTGACCTGGTTATGAACCAGTAACCCCTGAGCTGCTTCTAAGGTATTTCATTTAGCTAACCCCTCCTGTGTTTTATACAGTGCTGTCTACAGCTGGGTGCTACTGGTTAGACTGGTATGAGCTCATTTGCATGTATACGTTATGTGTGTTGTCTGTACTTGTCCCGGCACCACAGATCATTACCCAGTTCAGTAATATGTACACCTCCCCTCACAGTGAGAACATTGACTAAGAACTCTAAAGAAGGCCACAAGCTTTGTATCTAAGGCTGTGTTCACATGTTGCATTTTTTTTGCCACGGTTTTCCAAAATTGCAGCGGAAAAACTGGTTTTGCCACAATGCTGCCAACTCATGCCAAATAATGCACTGTGGCCGCAATGTGAGCATAGCCTAAGAAGGGGATTCAGAGCGGTTATCTGAACATTTTATATCATCTATTGGCTACAATGTAAAAAAAAAAAAAATACAGGGATAATGCACACAGTGATGTCACAGAACAGGGATAATGCACACAGTGAAGATCCATGTAATTTGACATGAACACAGTAATGCCACATAACATGGACCCACATAGTGAAGTCACTGCACAGGGATAATGCACACAGTGATGTCACAGTACATGGATCATGATCATTCAACTTCTACATGATGATGTGTTTCCCTCTTTATGCACTGAAGCTGGCACGTTCCCTGAGTTTTTCCAGCAAGATGGTGACCACCACATTATGGGTGTCAGGTCCGAGCATTCCTAGATGAACAGTTTCCTGGAAAGTGGATTGGTCGCCGTGGGCCAGTTGAATGGCCCCCAAGGTCTCCCGATCTGACCCCCTTAGACTTTTATCTTTGGGGTCATCTGAAGGCAATTGTCTATGCTGTGAAGATACGAGATGTGCAACACCTGAAACTACGGATACTGGAAGCCTGTGCTAGCATTTCTTCTGCGGTGTTGCTATCAGTGTGTGAAGAGTGGGAGAAGAGGGTTGCATTGACAATCCAACACAATGGGCAGCACTTTGAACACATTTTATAAGTGGTCAGAAACTTGTAAATAACTCATGAAAGAATAAAGTTACGTTAAAACTAAGCACACCATTGTTCATGCTGAAGAGAAAGTATACTGCACATAGCAGGGGTAATCATGGCGCCTCATAGTAAAACCTAGGGGTGTATTTAGTTTTTCTTGTCCACAGTCATCCCTCACCGTTACTTGTTCCTAGGTGGAGATAGGCCCCACGGCATCTGCTGCTTTAATCACCACGACCATGATTCCGACATGCTGAACGCGCTCACATAAAGATGAGCGAGGAGAGACGTTGTTTGGTTTCAGGGTATTCAGAATTTGCTGCTCAGTCAATGGATATCAGTGCTGGAATTACACAGCTCCGTCCACTGTGTAGTGGGTGAAGCTGGTTACTGCAGTGCTGCTCCCAATGAAGCGACTTCCGCGCTGGTACGACAGCTGACGGGAAGGGGTGCAGGGTGTCGGACCCCAGCCAATTAAATGTTGATACCCTATCCTGAGAATACTTCTGGATCCTGTAATACATCTTTAAGGTTACATTTGCAAGTTGCAGTCACAAGACAGTTTTGGATGCCCAATGCCCCCAGTGCTTCGTGTCCAGGGGCAGGGGAGAACATAGCCTTCCTGCTGGCTGAGGCAAAAATTGAAAGGGCAACCCCCCCCCCCCCCAAGCCAAATTTTTGACTTAACCCCTTCCCTCCAGAGGTGTAACTTGACCTAAATGCACTTTCTATAATACCAGTGTCTTCTTATGTGACACAAAGGTCTTTGGGCCCCCTCAGGCTCCTGGGCCCAGAAGCAACTGCTACCTCTGCACCCCCTATAGCTACGCCCCTGGAATGTGCCCCACAATCACACTAGCAAATGTGGGCCCCATGGAGCTTAGGAAAACAGGTCAATCTGCCCCCAGCACGCTACGTTATCAGGATTTCACTGTAGAAGTATATTGAAGGGGAAAAAAAAAAAAAAAAAAAAAAAAAAAAAGTACATGAGATCATTATTTTAATGTGATGAACACAGTGCAACACGTGAGAAAACACAATCAGGAATACTTTAGATTTACTCTTTACATTATTTCAGTCCCAGTGGAAACACAGACAAAACAATATTTTCTGGAAGAGGTACAGACAGGAACGTCACATCCCAAACATCAATTCCATCAGTGCTAGAATAAAAGAAAAAAGTTCATTAAAAATTGGTCAATGATTCTGTTTAAAGGGGTTGTCCAGGATTAGGAAAACATGGCTACTTCCTTTCAAAGACTGCACCACACCTTTCATCAGGTTCCGATTTGCATTGCAGCTTTGCCCCATTCACTTCAATGGAACTGAGCTGCAATACCAGGTACGACCCATGGAGGGGTGTGGTGAGGTTTTTAGAAGAAAGCCACCAATTTTTCATAATCCTGGACAATCCGAGTTATTTTTTTGTTCTTTATATGTTTCTAACTTGTCAGGTATAACAACTTTCCCATATACTTTGTGTTTCTAAAGCTGCTGGTTTCTCAGAGTTGACTGAGGGTCACATGACCTGTGATGTCACCTTATCTCCCTGGTCTGTGATGTTTCGTGTACAAGCCTCAGAGTTCAGATAAGAGTCTGTACACGAGACATCACTGGCCACGCCCCCTTTCTTTGCCGGGCTCCTGCTATCTGCTCTCTCCCTGGATTCCTTCAGATAAAATATTAACCCCTTCAGCCAGAACACACTGAGGGCTCAAGGCTTTACAACAAATAGTAGCTGCAGCAGTGAGAGGAGACAAATGCTGGGCAAGGAGCTATAGAGGAATTGTATTGTACAAGAACAGGTAGGGAGAATTTCCTGTGTGTATCAGCAGTGTCATTGTACAGCTGGGACTTGTAGTCCTACACAAACAACATGCTGCTGCGTATCCCAGCAGGCAGACATGTCACTCAGCGCTTGTATTCACTGCCTTTACAGAGAAGGGGGGGGGGCAGAGATTGTTATTACTGCATGTAAGCAAAGGCCAGAAGAGAACCAGGGAAATGAGGAAATAGATTTTTTTTGCCTAAAACTTGCTGAACTTAGTTATATGTTGCTGCCCATCAGATTTACAGTGCTATATGTTTTCATAACTTGGACAACCCCTTTAACTGGTGGGACCCTATACCCTATAACAGTGATTTTCAACCAGTGGGCCTCCAGCTGTTGCAAAACTACAACTCCCACCATGCCCTTCTGTAGGCTGATAGCTGTAGGCTGCCTGGGCATGATGGGAGTTGTAGTTTTGCAACAGCTGGAGGCACACTGGTTGAAAATCACTGCCCTATAACATGTGATGCAGACAAATTGGGAATATATTTTGTCTATATAATTACGTAGAAAATATAAAAAAATATATATATAAAAAAAACACAACAAAACAGATTTTAGATTTTATACAAGAAACATCAACAGTTTGTAAACTTCTTATGTGAACTGCATGATTCTCTTGTGGTTTTAAAGGGGTCCTCTCACTTCAGTAAGTGGCATTTATCATGTAGAGAAAGTTAATACAAGGCACTTACTAATGTATTGTTATTGTCCATATTGTCTCCTTTGCTGGCTGGATTCATTTTTCTATCACATTATACACTGCTCGTTTCCATGGTTACGACCACCCTGAAATCCATCAGTGGTGGTCGTGCTTGCACAATATAGGAAAAAGCATCAGCCTTTGTGCGCTCCCACGGTCCTGGCCATCAGAGGGTCTGACACTTTTTCGTATACTGTGCAAGCACGACCACCACTGATGGATTAAAGGGTGGTCGTAACCATGGAAAGGAGCAGTGTATAATGTGATGGAAAAATGAATCCAGCCAGCAAAGGAAGCAATATGGAGAATAACAATACATTAGTAAGTGCCTTGTATTGACTTTCTCGACATGATAAATGCAACTTACCGAAGTGAGCCAACCCCTTTAACTAAAGCTGTCCATACACCTTCAATGGGCGACAGCCAAATGCTCATTTGCCAGGCAGTCATTCCTCCCAACTGCCCACCTATACACATGCATGCTCAGTTGGCTGAGTGTGCATGTCTTCTCAGTGGGAATAAGGAAATAAGCCAATGCCAGGCAGCTTATGTACCTTGAGAGCAAAGGATCAGACATGTTAAAGTTAACGTAAATTAACATTAATTGTAATGGGGACGGAAATCCAGCTGCAACCCTGCAGACTAAAATGGTCTTAGTTTAGCCCCTGTAGGAAAGGTACAGCTACTGGGAGGACTTGACTCTTTTTGCTTAGTGTCCGCCTCCCAGTAGTGTACATAGAGAAGTAAGGGCCCCATAGCAAGGATTAGACCAGGCCCCCCACACAGGACAGAAGGGTTTCTGCCTAAACCCTTTTCAATGACCCTTGGGCCATTTTTTCCACTGCTTCACTTCCTAAAAGTTGTTCCTTTAGAGGGAAGAGTCCTGACCAAGTTGTCATCTCCAGTAGAAGAGGAGATAATCCCAACTAAGACTGGGCCCCCTCTTGCCCTGGGCCCCATAGCAGTCGCATGGTCTGCCGCTATGGTAGTTACGCCCCTGGCAGCAGCTATACCCATCGTCTTGCCTGCGTCCCCCCAATGACGTCAGTGGTACCTGTAGAAGAGACCTCTGGTGTAGAGAACTATTCCATCATAAATGTACGATTACCTGGTTTGTTCATGCTCCTGCGCAGCACGTGCAGCAGCTCATCAGACAGGGAATGCATTTCCGCTCGGAACTTCCTTCTTCCTTGTCGGGTTAGCTTCCACAAACAGGAACGCCGGTGTCCATCGGCACAGACCCACCCCGCGCTCTTCTCAAAACTGGTGCTGAAGCAGAGGTTGTGGCGGACGGTGTTCTTCCAGCCATCCGGAGCCACCCGGAAGAACGGGAAATGCTCTCTAATGAGGGAAGAACAAGGGACGTTACTGCATGGAACAACCAGAAAGATTTAGATGACGTTTTGGATATATATTACTTTATCAATCGTTGTAAGATTTTACCAAGACTAAAGCTAGCCACACACAAAGGGTCTCCCATGAATAATGTAAAAAATAAAAATCAGAGCACAAAGTTAGACCCAGCCCTGTACCTCACATGGATCCAGAGAGCTACACATTCATTGCTCCATTTGTTTTGCTATATTTATTTCAAGCTGTCAGCTTAAGGGGCGTCTCCTTTCTGCTGCAGCTGAAGGATGGAACTGAGCATGTGCCTACTTCTCAGTGAGCCGGACGGAGAAATTAGAAAAAGAGCAAACAGCAGGTGGCGCTATACAGAGATTTCATTGAATAAGTCAGTAGTTATAACAAAAGTATTCAGATCCAGGAGCTGGTTTGAATATTTTTTGCGGGACAATGCCTTTTAAAATAGTTGTCGTTTAAATGCTTGTACGGCCGACAGCTGTTCTTACCGATCACCCCATACACATGCATGCTCGGCATGGCTTCTCGATGGGGAGAGGAAAGCTCCTAAACACCTCTAACAGTGGCATATATGCCCTGAAAACATAAGGATTGTGCATGTTGAAATCTAACATGGCCGATCCTTCTTTCGCATAATATTTTCCACTGGGAGAGAGTCTTGAGACCCCATACACAATATGTATGGCCACCTTAAAGTCAATTTCTTAACGTCCTCATCAAGACCATGGGGTCCTAGAGACATGGATTTAGGAGTTTTTGAAAAGGTCTCAAATTGCACCAATTTTTTTTTTATATAGGGATGACCAAACCTGAACTTTACAGGTTCGGGTGGTGTAGGAAGTCCGTTATAACGTAATTCGTAGACTGAATGCAAAACGGAAGCCTTAGACTGAAGAGGCATTCCGTTTTGACCCGTCATAATAGAAGTCTATGGGCAAGCAGAACGGATGCGACTGGTTTCCGTTATGCAGAACTTTGTTTTCCTTCCTGCATAACAGAAACCTGATGGATCTTAAAGGCGTCCTTTTTGCATTCAGTTTACGAATTATGTTATAACGGAATTCCTACACCACCCAAACACCAAACCGAATCTGTAGTTCGCTCATCCCTGCTATGATAACATTGGTTCAAGTCCCTAGTAGAGATGAGCGAACGTGCTCGTAACGAGCACTGTAGCGCTCGGCTCCCATGCGCTCGCCTGGGCGCAGGCATCCGCTTCCGTCCTCCTCACCTGACGGAAGCGGATGCCTGTGCCCATGCGAGCGCAGGGGAGCCAAGCGCTACAGTGCTCGTTACGAGTACGTTCGCTCATCTCTAGTACCTAGGTATGTTTGACACATTTCTTCCGTACACCAACACATGACTAGCAGCACCAGAGGATGGTATAAATCCTTAAAGGGGTTCTCCGGGAATTAAGAAAATACAAATACGTGAATATTACTTTATTATAAATATATTCCCAAATACCTTTCATTAGTTATAATGGCTCGTTTTGTTTAGGGAGGATTCATCAGGAGAAACAAAATGGCCGCCGTCCTATTAATACAAACCGAATCTGTCCTAATCACACAGGAGGACAAGTTACTTCACAACAGCTAAAGAGCTGCCTCATCCTCCTCTCTGCTCATCAGGGATTATGATCTTGAATACAGCGGATAACATCTTCAGCTGAATCTCTGTAGTAATGGAGTTTATGAGGAGACATGAAGTACAGAGAGGACGGACTGTGGTAATGGAGACTGCATACAAGAGCTGCTGCTTATTAGCCACATCTGCTCATGACCTCCATTCCTAGAGAGATTCAGGTAAAGATCTTATCATCTGTATTCAGGATCATAATCCCTGACAAGCAGAGCAGAGAGGAGGATGAGGCAGCTCTTTATCTCAGTGATGTGAAGTAACTTGTCCTCCTGTGTGATTAGGACAGGTTTTGTGTGTACTAATAGGACGGTGGACATTTTGTTTCTCCTAATGATTGCTCCCCAGACAAAAGGAGCCATTATAACTAATGAAAGGTATCTGGGAATATATTTATAATGAAGTAATATTTACGTATTTTCATTTTCTTAATTCCCGGAGAACCCCTTTAAAGGGTTATTCCCATCATTGACAATGGGGGCATATCGTTAGGATGTGCCCCCATTGTCTTATAGGTGCATGTCCCACCACTGGGACCCGCACCTTTTTCGAGAATGGAGCACCCAAAGTGAAGGAGGACGCACTGCGCATGCACAGCCGCACTCTATTCATTTCTATGGGGCCGCCTATTTCCGTCGGCTACATAGAAATGAATGGGAGCGGTGGCTGTGCATGAGTGGTGCACTCCCATTCATTTCTATGGGAGCAGCGGGGAGCTGCGCCTGGTGGTGGCCGGACCCCGGGAAACCCAGGGTTCTCCAGGCGCAGCGCTCCCTGCTCCGTTCTCTATATAGGTGGTGAGACCCGCACCTATCAGGCAATGGGAGCATATCCTAGTGATATTCCCCCATTGTCTAAGATGGGAATACCCCTTTAACACATTTGGTACATTTTTGGACTCCTCTTATCCGTGACACTATCCTGTACACTTGGTTACAAAAATCCTGACTTTTTTTTGTAGACTTTTTGTCTATATACTATGGGGGTCATTTATTATGATGAAATACACCTTTGTTATGTGTATTTCAGGCGCAGATGGCGGCGCAATGGTCTAAAATTGTGGGTCTAGCATTGTACCCCCTTCCCGTTTCTTAGGATTTTAGCTGTAGATTATAGATTGTTTTGGGGTTTTTTTTGTTCTATTTCTGAACATGATTATGGAGGGGGGGGGGGGGGGGGGGGGGGGTGGCGGCCATCTTACCTGGCCGCCCCCCCCCCCCCCCTTTCAAGCGATATTATACATGTTGGTCCACAACTCCTTTATCTCACCATTCAGAGAGTGGACTCAGGGCCCGCCCCCCCAATGTAAATATAGGAGATACATTCTAAATGATAGGGATTGTATTAGTTGAATTTGCAATGTTGTTACTCAGGTGTAATACAAAAGTATTGTATACACATTCTGTATGTAACCTGCAGTGGAAGCTGCAGCTCACACAAATGCAAAAGTAGACATTTTCCAGAATTTCACACAATTTTACCTGACAAAACTGTAGATTTGTTGTACGTTCAGGCTGCCGTCCTCGCTGTTGCGTAGAGCCAGCGATATCAAATTGCAATAATTGATAGGAGGACGAGGCCAGGTGTCATACACAGTTTTTTGTATTTGACCCTTCCTATACTTGACTTGGCTGCTCATTCCCCGGAGGTGAGGGGATTGGCTGGGGGTAAAGCAGTGGTCATCTTCTGTACACTGGGAAAAGAAATGGAGATGCTACAGCTACAGCCAGGATAAAGACCCATATACTTAAAGTGTAACGGTCATTCTCTTTTATTTGTGTGATGTGAAGGAGCAGCGATACTGACCATTTTTGTAATATACTTTATTTACTGAAATTGTAAATTTCTATTAGAAAAATAGCTGTAAAGTGGCCCATTTTGAGCCTTAGCAACGCTCCTCTGTCTTCTGGTTACATAACAGTGGAGATTTGCTCAGCATTGACTGTGTCATCTTGATTGGTACAAGAACACTTTACAAATAAGAAAAGGCAGCTGCACAAGATTTTTTACCAGTTCACTGCTGGATGTTAGAACGTCATCATCAGAATCGTCCATGGTTGTACAGTCAACACTAGGCCGCGTCTTGCCATCTGGGTTGAAGGATTTACAGGACGGGGTTACGTGAGGCTCAGGAGGTGAAGACACCACAGGGCATGGGATTACAATATTCGGGTCTACAACCAGCCATAGGGTAGGATGAAAAGTGCTTTCTAGAAGGGAAAAGCAAGAATGCAAAACTTATTTCATTAAATATTGCAAACGTGTCAGGAATAATGTTGTTTAAAAATGACTTATTGCACTTTCGTATTTGTGTGGCATGGTTAATTTTAATGGATTTTTCCCTTTAAATTCCTTGTAATGTAGTTGGTTAGCGGTGCCAGGCTGCGTACCCAAGGTCTGAAAAAACTGCACACTGAAGACCTTTAGAATGGACTACGAAGCTAGAAAATATCTAAGCATGTAACAAAGAGGTTAGCTCAAATTATGAAATTGATCGGGTAAGACATCTTGTGACTACCACTTTTTTGTATGATGTGTGCATCAGCCACATGCCACGTTTGGAACTGGTCAATGGGGAGCTTGCCCATTTGTTCACAGCATATGTAGGTGACTGTTACTTACTTTACTCTATATGTTATCTTTTGTATATATCTTTTATAAATTTTTATCATAGTGTAGTAAGCTTTTTATGCACTCAAGCTTTGTCAAGCCTATTTTATTCCCGGATCTCGGAATTCACAGTAAAACAGCATTACATATAGATTAAAAAAAAAATTGAAAATGGAACAAATGCATTCTATATAAAAGGGAATGTATTAGGCCTTGTTCACACATCAGTTTTTTGATCAGTTATTGTGAGCTAAAACCAGGTGCGGATCAAAACACAGAACAGTTGCAGATCTTTTCATTATACCTTATCTCTGTGTAGCCTCCACTCCTGGTTTTGGCTCACAAAAACTGATGGAAATAACTGATCAAATAACTGACGTGTGACCAAGGCCTTACCTGTATTCAGTTTAATAACTAAAGGGGTTTTACGGGAGATTGGTGGGATCTGATTTTCAGCACCCCGCTGACCAGCTGTTTGAGGAAGCCACAGCGATCTTGGTCTTGATCTGAACAGCTGATTCGCAGGGGGTGTCCTGAGGAAAATAAATATAGGTGATACATGAATGGGGTAGATGTTATCAGTAATTGATAGCATTCTCTGTGTAAGTGTATATATAGAGATAGCTGTCAGTCACTGATAGATGTACACAGGGAGGTGTTATCAGTGATTGATGGCATTCTCTATGTAAGTGTGTATACAGATATAGTTGTCAGTCTCTGATATCACCTCTCCTGTTAATAATGAAAATCAGAAATAGCAGATATTTATATAAAGTTTTACTGAATATTTTCCCATAAAACTGTATATGAACCTGCTCAGCTCCTCCTGCTCTATAACATGCTGCCTGCAGATTGCACTGCATTTCTCGTTTACAGGTTCTTTTTAAGAACATTTTACAAGAACGGCTTTTTTTGTGCTACGATACGCAAAAGTAAACAAAGTAGCAGACTGATGGATTTCTTTGGAGCCGTATTTTTATGTGCACAGCTTTCACAAATCCCTATGGATAAAGTGGTTGTGCTCACCCTGTGGAGATCCTTCCTCAGATCTGCACGGTGACGTCTCCGTGCTAGCTTGTCTTTTTAAAGAGTAGCGGTCCAACTTCTCTTCAGCACCTTACCGAGATATAAAGAGAAAAGCGCGTTAATACTTACAAGTCTTTCATTTATATTTTCCTCTTTCAGAGGCGTTCCACAGAAGAAAAAAAAAAACAAAACATCAAAAAATGCATGCATACATCTACACACACAGTGTTCATTGCATTTCCTCCAGAACACAGCACACTCCAGATGTGGCTTTTTTTCCCCCCTTTATTTTCCCTTAGTGGATGCCCCATTTCATGTTTATCGTCCTATGTTGGATCCTGTACACATTTGAATGGCAAAACTGTGGCATGCCACATCAGATTACATATTGCAGAGGTGATCTGCATTGAATACATTCACATAGGCAGGTCCGGTGGGCACACGGTACTCTCTGGTTATGCCAGATCCGGAGAACTGACGAAACAGCCTCGAAAATTGTTCTGCAACTATGAGTGAAAGAGGCCTTAGGCTCCTTTCACACATGCAGTTTTCTGCACGGGTGCAATGCGTTACGTGAACACACAGCATCCGCACTGAATCCTGACCCATTCATTCAATGGGTCTGTGTACATGAGCATTTTTTTCACGCATCAGCTCTGAGTTGCGTGAGAATCGCAGCATGTTCTATATTCTGCGTTTTTCACGCAGCCCTGGTCCCATTGAAGTGAATGGGGCTTCAGTGAAAAACGCATTGTATCCTGAAGCAAGTGCGGATACAATGCGTTTTTCACTGATGGTTGCTAAGAGATGTTGTCTGTAAACCTTCAGTTTTTATCACGCACGTAAAAAACGCATCAAAACGCATTCCATCCGCATGGAAAAAAAACTGAACAACTGAACACGATCGCAGACAAAACTGACTGAACTTGCTTGCAAAATGGTGCGAGTTTTCCTGAATGCACCCGGAGCCAGTCTGTATCCTGAAGTAAGTACGGATACAATGCGTTTTTCACTGATGGTTGCTAAGAGATGTTGTTTGTAAACCTTCAGTTTTTATCACGTGCGTGAAAAACGCATCAAAACGCATTGCACCCGCGCAGAAAAAACTGAACGCAATTGCAGGCAAAACCGACTGAACTTGCTAGCAAAATGGTGCGAGTTTCACTGAATGCACCCGGAGCCAATCCGTATAGTTCGTGTGAAAGGGCCAGTTCTTTGGTGCCGATTTTGGAATGTTTACACCACAAAACAGCCTCCCATCCATTTCAATGGAAAGCTGAACTTTTTTTTTTTTTTGGGCCATGTGTTGGATGAATGCGTGCCAAATTTCCCATTTAAATTAATGGGAAGCGCCAAAAAAAAGAGCTCCATGAAAGTCCATGCATTTTTGTGTGTTTTCCGAAGTGAAATGATCAGCCATTGGTAAAAAATAAATAAATAAAAAAAAAAAAAAAAAATCCACGTGTGGATTACGCACTGATTTTTTAAGCGTGTTTTTCAAAATCAGTCATGTGAACTGGCCCTTAGGCTGTTTTCACACTAGCGCTATTATTTTTGTTCTTCTCAGTTAAAAGGAGCAGAAGAACAAAAATAACGGAAGGGCCCGGCCCATAACTGACACCACCATTTTGCAAGCAAATTCAGTCAGTTTTCTCTGCATTTGTGTTCAGTGTTTCACTTTTTCCCCTGCGGGTGCAATCAGTTTTTATGCATTTTTCACATGTGTGAGAAAAAAATAAAAATAAAAATTACAAACGTCTCTTTGTAACCATCAGTGAAAAACGCATTGCATCTGGACACAAAGGCCCTGATTTATGATACCATCACTCCAAAATTCTGGCATCAAAAAGTCGCAAAATAGGGCTTTTGCGACTTTTTTGCTCTCCCGACTTTTTTCATGTGTACACCACTCACTCCAGTTTTGTAATATGGGTGGAAAAGTGGGTGTGGTTAGCCATGTTAATGAGTTTCACTCCAGATTTATCATTGCGACTTTTTAAAAAAGTCGCAATCTCACTCCAGGAGGAGGGTGGAGTAGGAAAAGTGGAGGAGCTTCTCTAGACAGAAGTGTTAGGTTTAAGGATAAGACAGATTTATTAAACAACCTGTGACATTTGATAAATGTGGCACAAAGTACTCCAACACAGACTGAAGCAAAACTGACTTCAAATATTCTCCTCATGATAAATTCCCCCCTATGTGTTTTTCACTGAAGCCCCATTCACTTCTATGGGACCAGAGCTGCGCGAAAAATTCAGAATATAAAACATGCTGCGATTCTCATGCAACGCAGAAATGATGTGTGCACAGGCCTATTGAAATGAATGGGTGCTGGTGCTATGTGTTCACTTCACACATCACACACGGAAAACTTGTGTGAAAGGGGCTTTAGTCAAATTTACTGCTGTGTTTGCGCCTATTTTTTTGAGTTTTTCCAGGCGAGATTGTTTTTGGCTTTCAATTGATTTTGGGGCTGTGGTTTATTTGGTATACGAGTTACTACGATTTATGTACTTGCATCTTTTTTCAGCTGTTTTAATCGCAGATTTTGTCTAATTATACTCTTCTCCATGGGTGGCATTTTCCTCGGTTGGTCTAAAAAGTATTGTGAAGCTTTTTTTTTTTTTTTTAATATGTTGCAAATACGTTGTAAGATGCAACTTTTCTACTGCACAGGTGTGACTTTTTTGTCAGCAGATGTACCAAATTCAAATACTAGATGACTTAAGGGGTTTTCCAGGCTTTTATATGTTTCCTCAAGATAGGTCATCAGTATTAAAAGCCTGAAAACAGGGCTCATGCAGACAAACGTATTTTCTTTCTATGTCTGTTCCGTTTTTTTTTGCAGACCGTATGTGGAACCATTCATTTCTATGGGTCTGCAAAAAAAAACAGAAGTTACTCCGTCTGCATTCTGTTTCCGTATGTCCATAATAATAATAATAATAATAATAATATTTATTTATATAGAGCCACCATATTCGCTTTACAGCACTTTACAAAATCATAGGGTTCTTGTACAATACAAAAATAACTAGCTAATATACAACTGAAACACTAGGAGTGAGGGCCCTGCTCGCAAGAGCTTACAATCTATGAGGAATAGGGGGTGACACATAAGGTAGTTGATTGTGATAAGTAGGATATGAGCCACAATTGTACTGAAAGGAGTGGTGGCTGCCGATCTGCTTCGGGTTTGGGACTGTTAGCCCTCTTTCACACGAGCGTCGCGGATTTGTTAAGGATCCGTTGCGTTTTTAACACCCCCCCCATTCATGTCTATGGAACCAGGGCTGCGTGAAAAACGCAGAATATCGAACATGCTGCGTTTTTCACGCAACGCAGAACTGATGCGTGAAAAAAAAACGCTCATGTGAAAAGCCCCATTGAAATGAATGGGTCAGGATTCAGTGCGGGTGCAATGCGTTCGCATCACGCATTGCACCCGCGCGGAAATCTCGCCCGTGTGAAAGGGGCCTTAGAGGATCGAGTTCAGGCCAGAGGAGTTGGTGGGGGAGTGGTTTAGTCGGGGAAAGGTCATTTTAGGAAGCTTGATAAGCCTGCCTGAAAAGATGTGTTTTTAGGGCACGTTTGAAGGTAGGGAAGTTGTGAATTGACCTAATATTCCGGGGCAGAGCATTCCAGAGAGTAGGAGCAGCTCGAGAAAAGTCTTGAAGACGGGAGTGAGAGGTGCGAATTCAGTTACACAAAAAAACAGAGCATGTCCTATTATGGTCCGCATTACGGACAAGGATAGGACTGTTCTATTAGGGGCCGGCTGTTCTGTTCCGCAAAATACAGAATACACACAGATGTCATCCGTATTTTTTGTAGATACGTTTTTGCACACTGCAAAATACATACGGTCGTGTGCATGAGGCCTAAAAGTGATGAATAAAAACACACCACGACTAATTCATCACCTGCCCTGAGCCTCACCCCCACACAGGTGGATAAAGAACGCCAGGAAAAAAAACAAAACAAAAAAAAAAAAAAAAACCAGACACACTTCATATATTACCTCCATTGGGGGGTCATTTACCAACTGCGTTATGTCAGTTTTTGGTATTAAAAAAGTTGCAAGACCCAGTTTTGTAACTTTTCAATGCCCCTGCAACACAATTTTGTCGCATGCAGAATTTTTACTTGTGAGGCAGAGGCGTGGTGGGGGCCAGGCCATTGTCCCCGGCAAATCCGCCAACATGTACGCCTGGAAATAGGTGTAAAAGAGGAGCGAAAACTACTCCAATCAGGGGCTGGAATAGTTTTCATTAGGCGCTGGTTGTGCACCTAATTTATGACCAGGCCTGAACCTTGTTATAAATTGGGTGTTCTCTCCAGCAGCGCAGGGGCCAATAAAGGCGTAAAAAGCCATTCTTTGATAAATGACCCCCAATGGATGCATGAACAGCAATGCAGATACCTGCTGGAAACGACAGGAGGTCGATTTGCCATGGTTTTATGTGAATCTCGGCAGAGAATACCATTAGGCCTCATTCACACGAACAATACGGATTTTGTCAAGATCTGTTCAGGAAAAAACGGATGGATTTGCACCCAAGTTGCACAGCGTTTGCATCTTACCATCTGGATTGCATGTTTTTTTCATGCAAAGAAAGAAAAACAAACCATCTATGTTAACAATCAGTGAAAAACACATTATATCAGTTAGGGCTCATGCACACGGCCGTTGCCCGGTCGTACTGGCTGGCAAAAAGCGGGTCTGCAATACACAGGCTCGCAGATGCAGACCCATTCACTTGAATGGGTCCGCAATGCAGAAGGTCGGTGCAGAGCGGAGTCACGGAACCACTACAGAGCGCTTCTGTGAGTTTTCTATCCGTGCCTCCTGCATGCACCACTTTTTGGCGGTGCGGACCATCGGATGCGGATCGCGGACCCCATTCAAGTGAATGGGTCTACGATCCAAATGTGGCGGCCTCACGGTTGGTGCATTGCGGGCCCGGCCGGCACGCATTCGTGTGCATGAGCCCTTATTCATACAAGCCGCATTCACTTCTATGGGGCCGGGGCTGCGTGAAAAAAAAAAAACCACACAATATATAGAATATGCTGCGATTTTTCCTGAAAAATGAAATGAATAGGTCAGGATTCAGTCCGGAAGCTATGTAGTCGCCACACACATCGCATTTGGAGGGAAAACTTGCTTGTGTGAAAGAGGCCTTAGATCAGGGATGGGCAACCTGCGGTTCTCCAGCTGTTAAACTACAACTCCCACCATGCCCTGCTGTAGGCTGATAGCTATAGGCAGCCTGGGCATGCTGGGAGTTGTAGTTTTACAGCAGCTGGAGTGCCGCAGGTTGGTCATCCCCACCTTAGATGCCTCTACACAAGACTTCTGCTTCATCTGTACAGACACTTTGTTGCAAAACTGCAGCAATTTGTGACTACACCGATTGGTTTTTCACGTGGTCAGACATTGCCTGTAAGTACACCTATCATGAACCTAAACCACTTTTTAGCTTGAACATCACTAACATAGACGTCTCTACGCAGGACCAGCGCTGATCCACATGGCTCTGGGCCTCACCAATAAAGTACTGGTCAATAGTGGTGCACTGCTTCATCTCCTCCGCCATGTCCCAGTCCTCCAGCGCAGTGGATAAGTGGAGCTTCTTGCATCTGGTTCTGTCTGAGAAGCGCAGATACATTTTGTAGGCTCCTCACACACAGCCCTCAGCAATGTGCACTCATCAGGTGTTTTGGCCCACCCACTCTCATTTAAAGGGTCAGTGTCACTCCCCATAGATCATTGTTCAGACTCTAAAGTTAAAACTGCTTAAAAAAAAAAAATGTTTTACAGGTGAAAACACTACTGTGCAAAACCACACATGAGTTTTTTTCTCCAATGTGGTTTTGATGAATGCACCCTGAAAAGCCCTTTAAAAGGGCATCTGTCAGCAGTTTTGTACCTATGACACTGGCTGACCAGTTACATGTGCACTTGGCAGCTGAAGACATCTGTGTTGGTCCCATGTTCATATGTGCCCGCATTGCTGAGAAAAATGAGGCTTTATTATATGCAAATGAGCCTCTAGGAGCAAAAGGGGCGTCACCATTACACCTAGAGGCTCTGCTCTTTCTGCAACTGCCGCGTCCTCTCCAGTTCGATTGGCAGGGTCAGGTAGGGTGGCCAAACGTCTGGTTTTCTGGCTCCCTGTCTTCCATCTGGTACAGGGCCTGGACGGACACAAGGATGTCCTCCCTTTCAGCAGCTGATGCTTAGGCCTCAAGCACACGGCCGTTCCCGTATTGCGGCCCTTAAACTGCGGGTCCGCAATATCTCGGCACCAGCCGCGTACACCCCGAATCATGGATGCGGACCCATTCCGCAATATGGAAGGTCCGGGGCGCATCGGAGAAACGTAAGCACTACGGAGGGCTTCCGTGGGGTTTCTCTCCATGCCTCTGCACCACAAAAAAATAGAACACGTTCTACTTTTTTTGCAGTGCGGACGGATCACAGACCCTTTCAAGGTGAATGGGTCTGGATTCATCCGCGGAATCCACACGGATGTTGCTCGTTCATTGGGGACTGCAAATTGAGGCCCCCAATGCACAGAACAACCGTGCATGAGCCCCGAGACAGCAGCATTGCGCTTTCTGAGCGTCAGCTGAAGAACATGGCTCTCTGTACCAGATTGAGGGGGAGATAAGACCATCTTCTACCGAAAATAATTCAGAAAAAATACACCCTAAATTAGGGTCTATTAGGACCTAAAGTCTATAATTCACACATTAGTGATTCACGTCCGTGTGTCCGAACACACAGATCCCACAGCGGAAAACTTTATTAACAAAAATACTGAATAAAGATTTGT
This sequence comes from Rhinella marina, assembly GCA_900303285.1. Taxonomy (NCBI): domain Eukaryota; kingdom Metazoa; phylum Chordata; class Amphibia; order Anura; family Bufonidae; genus Rhinella; species Rhinella marina. Next base: position 127,533 of record ONZH01026254.1, read on the forward strand.
TTAAAAAAAATGACAGCTTAAAGCGGAAGTGACGTCACCGGCGCCCTCTGCACGCTGTAGTAGGTGACGGTTGAGCGTGCAGCCTGTGGTCCCGGCTTTGGATTATGCCGGAGTATTGGTCGGTCCTGCACTCTATTAGACCGGAACACCGCGGGGTTTAGGAGGAGACATCATGGTGAGTTATGTGTCAGGTTGGCGGCGTCCTTGTGATTGGTTACCGTCCTGGGGGGCGTTACCTGACGAGCGCTCTGTGTGAACTGGTGTCAGCGCTTTTTACAGAGGTGCTGTCGTTACATTGTGTCAGCTCAGTTGCAGACTCCTATATAGTTTGTGTACCTGTCTAATCACTTATTAAAGGGTTGCTCCAGCCATTAAGGTGTCTACACACAGGACAACCATTGTGGCCCCAGGTTTCTGTCTCTCCAGGTATACAGGATATATGTGGTGACCTGACAATTGCGCTGCAGCACGCAACGTCATGTGACTGCAAGGACGCCAAAAATCTAGGCCTGGTGGGCAGTCACATGCAGCTTTTCCTCCATAGACTTCAGTGTAAGGGCTCATGCACATGACCGTATGTATTTTGCAGTCCGCAAAAAACGGATGACGTCCGTGTGCATTCTGTATTTTGCTGAACAGGACATCTGGTCCCAAATAGAACAGTCCTATCTTCTTGCGGGATGGACATACGGAAGCGGAATGCACACGGATTAACTTTTGTTGTTTTTTTTTTTTCGGACCCATTGAAATGAATAGTTCCACATACAGTGCGCAAAAAAACGGAACGGACACAGAAAAAAATTACGGTTGTGTGCATGAGCCCTAAGTCTAGTGTGAATGTGTCATTTCTCTTCCATTGGACCTGCCAGGCACCGCAGTCATGTGACGATCTGTCGCAACTAGTACTTATCTCCAGGCTGACCACAGGCTGGTGAACAGGATCCTCCCTGTCGGGGTGGTAGACTCAGTGTGGCGCCAAACCACCCAGTGCCCCCCTCTCCCACCTATTTGGCTACATGGATGCACTACCCTGCGTTTAAAGGGGATGTTCTATCACAAGAACTTATCCTCAGGATAGGGGTTGTGTCTGGAGGGCGGGGTCTGACCACTGGCGCCCACATGAATCATTACAATAGAGCAGTGGTCACCCATGGGCAGCCGAGCGCTTGTACTCTGCACAGTGGGGTGGAGCAGCAGTGCAAAGGCGTGATGCTACTCCATTTAAGTGAGGAAATACGGCCCCCGTTCTCCCCGACGATTATGTACATAGGCGTCGTGTAGATAGGGGATAAGTGTTTGTGACGGACACACCCCCTTTAGGGTCCGGCTACACGGCGACATTTCAATACACGTTGCGATACGAGAGTCAAAAAAAAAAAATTCCATCCAAGTAGGACTTTTCTGCAACGGGACACCCTTGAAATGCGTTATATCAAATTTCATGCGGATGAATGGGTCCGGGCACAATGTGTGTTGTCGTGTGCAGGAGGCTACAGACTGACCGCCGGAATCCAAACCTCACTCCCTTCTCTAAGACTTTTCCCCGCTGCACCAGTTCTCTGGAATGCGCTTCCCCGGATTAATCAGATTAATTCCCAACATCCACAGTTTTAAGCGTCTTCAGGCTTGTCACGTGTCCCCACTCTCCTTACACTAAGAGGTCGCGCAGAGTAAAAATACTCCTTAGCATTTTCTGAGAAGCATTTTTAGCCAAGGAGAATGATTGCTCCGATAACAAATATGCATAGTTTTGTATTTTTATTTTTTAATTTTTAATTTTTTTTTCTGTGTTCAGAGCCATAACTTCATTATTTTTTTTTTTTTTTTTGTCTTTTTACGCCTGTACGAGATGTCGTTTTCGTTGGCACTATTTAGGATATGTGGGACTAAAAAGGGTATTCTGGTAAGTACGTTATCTCCTATCCACAGGAAAGGGAGATGGATATCAGACTGGTGGGGGTCCTACTGCTGGGACTTCCACCGATCACTAGGACTGGGGCCCTGTACCCCCTGCAATGAACAGAGGAGCCGGTCGCACATGCACGTTGCTGCTCCATTCATTTCTATGGGAGTTCCAGAGGTTGCAGAGAACAGAGCTCCAGTATCTCTAGAACTCCCATAGAAATGAATGGAGCAGCAACGTGCATGTGCGACCGGCTCCTCTGTTCATTGCAGGGGGTACAGGGCCCCCATTCTCTTGATTGGTGGAATTTCCAGCCTGGACCCCCACTGATCTAATAGTTCTCCTCTATTCTGTGGATAGGGGATCACTTTTACCTACAGGAATACTCCTTTAATGATTAACATTCATTCAAAATAATTGTTTTTTGTATACTTTTGTTAAATAATTTTGTTTTTTGTGTACTTTTGCATTTTTATGTTATCCTTATCATACAGGTTGCGATGATTGTAACTTTAGTTTTTTTTTTTTCTTTTACAGAATAAAACTATTATTTATTAAAATTGAATCCTATATTGATGAACTGTCCTCAGGAAGGTGGGAGTCCAACTGTGGCACCCCACGATCAGCTATTTGAAGAGAACGCAGCGCTCATGCGGAGTGCTGCGTTCTCTTCACTGTTTCCTGCCTATCGCAGTGGTGAGCAGTGTAATTACAGCTCCTCTATCCTCATTCTCTTCCATGGGGAGGAGAAGTTACACTTAGGCTCCATTCACACGTCCTGTTTTTCTTTCCTGATTTGATCCTGATTTTTTTTCAGGACCCATTGAAATGAATGGGTCCAGATCCAGATCAGGATCAAATCAGGAAAGAAAAACAGGACGTGTGAATGTAGCCTTAGTCTGCTCCTTCCCATTGAAGTGAATGGGACGGGGGACCTGTGACTACACCTGCTCATCGCCGCGATGTGGACGGTGACCAGGTGTAGAGTGAAGAGAACATAGCGCTCGCCCATAATCAATATGAAATTAGTGGGGGTCTGACTCCCTGCCGTTTTCATATCGATTACCTATCCTGCAGATAGGCCATCAATATTCAAATCCTCCTTTAAAGGGGTATTCCCATCTCACAAATGTAGTTTGTATAGTTAGATATAACCATACCAGTATTATTACTAATAGAATGTATTTATATAAAATTTACCGTTTAGAAGATTTGCCTATTTGTATTTCCATTGTCCCACACACATCAGTCAGGCCGTTGCCCCTGGTTACGACCACCGCAGCCATGTAGTAGTGGTGGTCAGCTTGCTCCTTTTCAAACCCGCTCTGAGGTAACTGCTGTATTGTGAACGCACATTACATGAACATGCGGAGACACATCTTAGGGTTGTAGTATTTTTGTCTGCGCTTCCAAAACGCAGAGAAACAGATCCTGTTCCAAGATCAATTCATCTGTGTGGAGCAGGATCCATTTATAAAGTCTGCGTTTTGGACGGATCCTGACCATTGTGTTTTGGACTGGTAGCGTCCAAAACACAGATGTGAAAGTACCTAAGATGTGTCTCCGCATGTTCATGTAATGTACGTTCACAATACAGCAATTACCTCAGAGCGGGCCTAAACAGGAGCAAGCCGGCCTCCACTACTACATGGCCCAGTGGTCGTAACCAGGGGCAACGGCCTGACTGATGTGTGTGGGACAATGGATATACAAATAGGGAAATCTTCTAAACGGTACATTTTATATAAATACATTCTATTAGTAATTATATTGGTATGGCTATATCTAACTATACAGACCACATTTGTGAGATGGGAATACCCCTTTAACCTTTTATTACATTTTAGTCCCCCAAGGGGACGTCACTTGTATATCAGCGTCCTCAGTGGTGACCTGTGCAGGAACAGCAGGTGATCATCGAGGCTCAGCGGGCACTTGTCGTTACTGGGGTGGAGGCATAGAGATCCGAACACCGGGTAGTGACTGGCAGAGCAGCTCCCCATGTACGCCATTTCATTACCATCTGGACATTTTTGGCATATCCAGAGGGTATGGCATGGGTGATGGGTGCACTTGGCAGTTTTCAGAAGTGCACAGCCACCTCTCTGAATACTGTGGCCACAAGATGGGTCTTTTGAGTCTGTGGCTCTGCCATAAATGTCCCCATAGGATTAACCATGTAGTTCCTTAGTATTTGGATGCCATCAGGACCTGGTGATAAGTCTACTTTATTCTTTTTAAAGGGAATCTGTCACCATCGACCTCCCTAGGGTGTCACCTTTGCTCCTGTTGCACCCAAGCTCCGCTCCTTTCTGTGACCAGCCCCTGCCTCGCTGCTTTGCCACTGCCTGGCCCTGCCAATCAAAGCAGTGAGGGAGGGGCTGGGCACAGAACGGAGTGGAGCTTGAGAGCAAAGGTGACGCCCTTGTTGCACCGAAGTCCTAATCTGCATGTTAAGAAAAAGTATTATAACTCTAGAAAGGAGCCTCGGATCAACAAAAGGTGTGGCACAGCTTTAAAAGGGGTTCTCTGGGCTTTTACTATTGATGACCTATCCTCAGTATAGATCATGAATATCAGATCAGCGCGGGTCTGACTCCTGGCACCCTGGCTGATCAGCTGTATGAGACGGTGTGTGCAGGTGCCGTATCCCTTCTCTTTTCCTGTTCACCACTGCTGTCTATTGAAAAGACTATAGACCGCAGCAGCGGACAAGAAGAGAGAAGGAAGAGGACACCTGTGCACGCCGTCTCCTCATACAGCTGATCAGTGGGGGTGCCAGGAGTCGGACCCCCGCTGATCTGATATTGATGATCTATACTGAGGATAGGTCATCAATAGTAAAAGCCCGGGTGGAGTAGTCACATACTAATTAGTGGGGGGTAGGGTACGCATTGTTTTATGATCAGTCCCTGACCGGTCCTGAAAATAAAGGGGCCACAGAGATGATTGTTGTACTAAAGTGTTAGGCCCCTTGACCGCGTCTGTATTTCAGTTCACAAACCACGGATCTGCAAAATACGGATACTATCCGCGTTTATCTCATTCCCCTCAATAGAAATGACTCTTCTCGTCCAATATACGCAGCGGAATAGGGCGCGTTTTATCTTTTGCGGAACTGACTCCTTTTATATGTCACGTCCAAAGATGAATTACTGCGTGGACCCCGAAAACTGCAGCGTGTGAACAGAGAGTAACACCTGACGCCGGCCTCGCCGTTCCTCACTTCTTGTCGGAACAGACTTTCCATTGTTCTGTGTTTCTCTACGAGAAAAGGCTTCCTGTGGGCGATACGTTGTTTCCAGTCGCTCTTCTCATAGAAATCTGTTCTGTCCATCTGAACGGGGGTTTTGTGCAGTATCCACGTGGATTTCTGCAACCACCGATTCACATGAATGAAACGGTCACAGGAATTGCTGCAACTAATCTGCATGCATTGCAACCGCTCGATAGTCGAGGGCCAGAATTTCAAGATGGCGGCATCCAACATAACACATGGACCGTCACTGCTGGCTGTCATCCGGCAACTCCAGAATTGTCAGGCCTAATGTATGAAGCTTAGAAATGGGGAGGGTCTGCAGTAATCTGCTTTAGAAGTCTGGTGGGACCGATGAGCGTCCATTTTTTTTGCAGCTCAGCACTGACAGGGGAGTCGCCCGTCTGTGTCCAGATAAGCCGGCCCGCCGCGTACGTTTTAGCTTTGGTTATGAGAATTTGAAGTCCGGCCTGAGCACCGCTGATAACATACTTCCAGGTTGGAGTATCCAGCGGGGTGGGGTCCCAGCATTACTATCTCTCCCACCCCCGACTCTTTATGTTATCAGCGCGCCCACATTGTGGCTCACACATCCCACTAACCGTCACTGTAGTAAGGTCCGCAGTGTAGAGGAGACGCACCAGGAGCTACTGGAACCAGCTGGTGAAATGGAGAATGGGAATCCGCAGGTAAGGTGGAGAATCGCCGCCATCAACCGTTTACTGCAGCGTCCCCGCTCCTGAGTGTGGGTCCTGACGCCTCGTATTGTGTGTGTGGGGTCTATTAGGACAGTGTCTTCTAAAATGGATAGGGGTCGGCAACCTTCGGCGCTCCAGCTTTTAAAGTACAATTCCCAGCATGCTCTATTCATTTTTATGGGAGTTTTGAGAAGAACAGAGCAAGTATGCATGCTGGGAGTTGTAGTTTCACAACAGCTGGAGTTCTGGAGGTTGCCTACCGCTACCAGGGTAAAGCGTGGATTCTTTCTGGTGTCTTTTGCAATCTATATGTCTATCTGTCCATACACATTAAACTGACTGCTGTCTGTCCAGCCCCCTGTACACGTGCATGCTGGGCACAGCTGAGCATGCATGTGTTCTGAATGGGAAGAGGGTAAACAGTAGCTGCCAGACCAAAATGATTGGGCATGCTGAAATCCGTCCTTCCGACCTTGTTTCCAGCGCGATATGTCATCAGGTCCAATTCACAGAGGCGGTGGAGGCCCCTCCAACCAAAATTGGCAGACATTAATGTGTAGGGTCTAGCACAGGGTTCAGCAGCTCCTTTGAAACTACAACGCCCAGCATGCTCCATTCAGTTTTCTGGGAGTTCAGAGAACAGTTAAGCAGCTGGGAGTTGTTGTTCCACAGCAGGAGGTTGCTGACCCCTGGTCTAGAAGAATCTTTCATTCTTGATATCTGGACCGTATCGATGATTGTCGGAGTTACTTCTATTCTTTTTTTTTTTTTTTTTTCTCCTTTCTGCAGGAACGAAGAAATGTCATACGAGTTGGTACAAGGAAAAGCCAGGTGAGCCCCGTTCACGCACAGATGGAATTACAGCTCGTTCTCCGTGTTTGTCCATTTCTGTCACCAGTTTTTTCGGTATGAATCAGGCTGACATTAGAGATGTGCTAATGTCACCTGATTCCAAATATATATCTGTTTTATTTACTGGTGCCCCCATTTTTATATAAAATGAACTTTTATTTTATGCTAATAAGGCTCCTAGGTGCAAGGGTCGTTACCCCTGCTCCTAGAGGCTCTGTTGATTGACAGGACCAGGCAGAGAAGAAACACTCCATTCACCATAACTTTCAAGGACCTTCAATGATGTCATGACCGTGTGATCAGTCACATGGTTAGGATCACACAAATAGCCTGTCTCCTCCTAAACCATGTGACTGATCACACGGTCATGACATCATTGAAGGCCCTTGAAAGCTATGGTGAACTGAGTGTTTCTTCTCTGCCTGGTCCTGTCAATCAACAGAGCCTCTAGGAGCAGAGGTAACGCCCCTTGCACCTAGGAGCCTTATTAGCATAAAATAAAAGTTCATTTTATATAAAAATGGGGGCACCAGTAAATAAAACAGATATATATTGGAATCAGGTGACATTAGCACATCTCTAATGTCAGCCTGATTCATACCGAAAAAACTGGTGACAGAAACCCTTTAACGTTTTGCTGGTTTCTGAAAACTTCTGACAAGTCGCTAAAACGAAGGGGCAAACGGTGCCCCTTGGGCTCTTCTGCTTGGAGATCAGGTTTACATGGCCGTTTTCTGGGGTACAAAAGTTGCAAATATTGAAGCAAGTGCTGTTTTTCTGAAAAATTTGCCACTTTTTGCCACCCTCACCACTTTTGAAAAATAGTGTAAAAGTGGGCACGGTTTGGTATGTTAATTAGTTTCATACAGGTTAACATAAAATAGGTCATTTGCTCATTACAAATTCCCTTTAAACATTTTTAGTTTTAATTTTCCATGTTACTATCTTTTATTTCAAAATAATCCTGCAAAGAGGTACCGTCTAATGAAAGGGAAACTTCCCGCTAGCGCCACCTTGTGGAAGTGCCTTACCATGAGTCAAAATGAGTTAAAGGACTTGTCTGACTTCAGTAAATGGCGTTTATCATGTTGAGAAAGTTATTACAAGACACTTACTAATGTATTGTGATTGTCCATATTGCCTCCTTTGCTGTCTGGATTCATTTTTCCATCGTATTATACACTGCTCGTTTCCATGGTTACGACCACCTTTCAATCCAGGATTGGTGGACATTCTTGCACACTGTAGGAAAAAGCGCTGGTCTATGTGTTCCTATGGTCCCGTCCAGCACAGAGGCCGTTGCTTTTTTTCTATAGTGTGCAAGCACGACCACCACTGATGGATTGCAGGGTGGTCGTAACCATGGAAATGAGCAGTGTATAATGTGATGGAAAAAATGAATCCAGCCAGCAAAGGAAGCAATATGGACAATCACAATACATTAGTAAGTGCCTTGTATTCACTTTCTCTACATGATAAATGCCACTTACTGAAGTGAGACATACCCTTTAAGTAGCCAGCATACTGATGAGGAGCGAGGATGGGTATCTGGCCAGCCATTTTCTTTTGTTATATTCCAAAGTCAGATTTTGACTCGTAGGGAGCCGCTTCTATAACGTGGAGCTAGTGAGGCAGTTCTTTCATCGGGAGGTACCTCTTTGCTATGGAGCATTACCAATAAGTCTCCATATAGGACTGGTCTCTTTAAGGAGGGCTTATGCTAAACATAATCCTAAAATCCTGCGGTTTTCACACTGGCCCCTAGTCCTAATGATACGGTATGTTCTTTTCCGGGAACTTTTCAGTAGCCGTCACAGGCAGGATTACAATGACAGGTATCACCTCTGTAGAGATAAGACAGGATCCACCATTCACAATAGGTGATATCATAGCCTATCTGCTCTGCACAGATCATGCCCAGAAAACTGTCTCATAGAAGTCAATGGAGTCCCCTCTGGTCCATTGTGTCTATGGTTTCTCTCAAAGCACAGGAAGTATTTTAGGCCTAGTGATCGGTGTGAAAACTACAAGGTTTTAGGATTTTTTTTTTTTCAATCAATAGGGACATGGAATGTATGGCTAAAATCAATAAAAAATATCTGATTTAAAAAAAAAAAAGGGACCTGGAAAATTAAGATTCTTCAAATATTGTACAAAATCTTTACATTTGGTGCAGCTTTCACCATCTCATAGCTAAAGCAATTGACGTAAAAATGTCCCCATGTGATACATTCCACTTCATAGACTTTGTGAGTCCACATGACACCCCAGGGAGAGTCGGGCAGGACCTCCTTTGCCTGGGGCCAATTGGCCATAGACCTTACAGGGAAATTTCCCGGTGGGCCGATGCCCAGGGGGCCAGCCGAGCCCTCCCCACCACCAGGCAGTGGAAGTTTTTGGGGCAGTATTTTGTGATGGACTGTGGTATTTGGCTCTGTCGGGGTGGTATAATGTGCCACAATATGGTATTGCTAGCCCTGCCTTCTATCAATTTGGACCCAACTACAAAACGGGGCCTCTTTTTTTTTTTTTTTTTTCCAGGGCCACTTTAAGTTCCAGTCCGCCCTTGTCCTTCCGTAGCCTGGAAGCAATCTATGTGATCCTTTCTTTTTTTTTATGTACGTTACCAGTGGTTGTGTTTGCCCTGCATAAAATATCCTCTCTTTACCCAGCTGGCACGTATCCAGACGGACAGTGTTGTGGAAATGCTGCAAAACAAGTTCCCTGATGCTCACTTTGAAATTGGTAAGTAGGTACAGGAGCTTAAAGGGGAACTCCAATCATATCACGTGACGGCACATCTCTAGGTAACCCTGCACCTAGTATCGTCTTTAGCCCACCTCTAACCACGCCTTCCTTCTTCAGATTGACAGGGCCAGGCAGCTTCTTCTCTCCGCTGCCGGCCCTGTCCGTAGCTGAAAGCCTGCGCCGTGTGCTTTACATTCGGCGCAGGCGCAGTGACTGCCGATGCCTGCCGAGTACTGGCAAACCGAATGTAAAGCGCACGGCGCAGGCGCGGGATTTCAGCTACGGACAGGGCCGGCAGCGGAGAGAAGAAGCTGCCTGGCCCTGTCAATCTGAAGAAGGAAGGCGTGGTTAGAGGTGGGCTAAAGACGATACTAGGTGCAGGGTTACCGCCCCCTGCACCTAACGAATGCTCATTTACATATTATAAAAATCACTTTTTTGAGATAACGACTGCAGTAGGGGGATTTTTAGTTACATATATGGTGTCACCTGTCATGGGCACATGGGAAATTACAGCCACTTATATGGGCTATTTTCTGGTGACAGAAACCCTTTAAGGGGCTGCAGTAATGTGTGCTGATTACATTCTGCGTGTACTAAGTGTCCCTGCACCCGCTGTGGAGGGAACCATATCACAGCCCCATCTAAGTGACCAAGAGCACGCAGTGCTGTGGACCCTTCATTCTCAGGAGCAGTGGGGGCCCCAATGGGATTTGCAATGTTTTATTTTCCCTGCCTTCCATTCCTTTGGGGTTGGAAACTGTTTGTTCTCCTTTACAACCCTCCTCTATTATCCAGAGGGGCTACAAGGAGCATCTCCCTCTCTCTGAAGGGCCTTGGCATAGCTGTTCATTACGTGGATGTCTGCCAGCAGTTATTAACATGTTAAACTGCTGACAGCACTAGGCATGGGTTGGGGGGAGCAGTATAACATACCTTTCTCATTCGTGTCATTGGAGGGCTGCGGGTATAGTTGCTGCCACTAGGAGGCGACACTAAGTGAGTGTTTGCTTCTCCCACCAGCTATATCTTTCTGTAGACGCTGAGCTAATCCCTACTTGCTGGTCTGCTGATATTTTTTTTTTTTTTTTTCATTTTTTTTCTTGCGGGAATACAAGCGGTTCAAAGCTCCAGTTACTCCACACTCGACCAGTGGGTCACCAAGCCTGCTGCTTGTACAAGAAAAAGGGGGAATGGTAAATCATAAATCCACCATTAACCCCTCCCCCCCCCTCCCCGTCCAGCAGAGGTGACCCTGCTGGATCTGAGGCTGAAGGCTGAAGGTAAGTATACTTCTGCCCCAACCATGTTTCCGCCATGTGCTCCCGCTGTCACGTTCCACGGTTTCTTCTTCTTCCCCCTCAGCAGTTTCTTGCACTCCGGGGTGGTTGCAGTTCCTGATGTGGCCACCAAGCACACACGGGTCAGTCCGTGTAGTTTGGGCATGCACCCGGTGCCCTATTTTACAAGCCTATTCCATACTCCGAGCATCAGCACCACCCCGTTTCAATTGGTTGTGTATCGGCATTGCCCCTATCTCGTACAGGCCTATGCAGTTCAGATACACACTGAGCAGCTACATGGGCCCCTCACTGTTGCATTGCCCCATCTACAGGTGGAGTACTTGCATTATCTTTGGGTACCATACCTTCCAAGCCAATCCAGTTCTGATAGGCCTCGAGCAGCCGCACTACCCCTCTTCCCCCACCAGGCGGAGTAGTTGCGCAGCCGCCAGAGTCTCTTGAGCAGCCTCTCTAGTTTGTGATGTGCACCCGATAACTGCATTACCCATTTATAGTAGGAGTAATTGCAAGTTCTGATGTGTCTAAGACAACATGACTTATCCGCCGAGCATATTCTGTGCTGATTTGCACCATATGGCGGCATTAACCCCTCCCTTAGGCAGAGGTGATCACCGTTCACAGTACGTTATTTGCATCATTGCTGGATGGTCTGTTTCATGCCTGTACATATTCTTCTTTACACGTATGCGGTAACAGGCCTACCACTGACCGCTGTCACTATTGGGGCTTGGCGATTTTTTTTTTTTTTTATTTTTTTTTTTTTCTTTCAAGCTCCAGGCGGGCGCACTTTCTATTATATTAATGGGATTTTATGCTCGCTCTTGACGCCATATTCTGCATGGCTATTCCTTTATTGCATGCGGCTGTCAGCTGCGAGAGAATGGTATATGCGCCTGTCCACTGTGGACATCCATGTGCTGCCTTTGTGGTCCGTGAAAATCGCTGTCAGAAAACAGACGCCGTCTGTGTTGTCAGTGACTTTTTTCAAAGACCCATAGACTTTAATGGGCGCATTTAGTACGCATCACAGACCAAAGTAGTGGATGTCTCTGACCCACGATCAGTGGAAAAAAACGTTAAAATCAATGGGTACGTGTGCAAAAATTTGGTGCGGGTCCTGTTGTTAAATGTCGACATGGAAATACCCTTTTAAGTAAATAAGAATAAGGGAAGTATGGTCTTTGTGTTTCATTTTCATCTTTTTCTTTCGAAAGAGTAAAGGAACGACCCCGAGTCCCGTACATTTACGTATATTGCGTCTGCTCTGTAGATGGCGAATCGTAAATGTAACGTGGCTCCAGGGTTGAGCTAAGCGTTAACCTTTCTACTTCTTATTCCGCGCCTTGCTCCAACAGGAGGAGATGTACAAATGCGGTTTCGCACGCGGGCAGCCGTGTGAGTACAGGGAGAGCCGCTAAAAAAAGTGACCCTTTCAGGATGGAGGCATCAGGACTATGGAAATACAAATTGTTTGTTTTTGGAGGGGGAAAGGTCTTAGTGCAAAGGGCGAGCAAGTGCAATGGTTAGGTTTATCTAATACAGGGATCAGCAACCTCCAGCTGTTGTGAAACTACAACTCCTAGCATGTTCAGTTGTTTTCAGAACTCCCATAGAAGTGAATGGAGCATGCTGGGAGATGTATTTTTGCCACGGCTGGAGTGCCGAAGTTCCTGACCCCCTGATCTTCTAAAATAAAATTCCTTATACTTATTCCTTCCTTCTCTGTATTATTTTTCCAGTTGCCATGTCGACCACAGGAGACAAGATTTTAGATACGGCTTTATCTAAGGTAGTGCACCCACTTACCAGGGACCTGTCAGTAGACCAACTGGTAGCATTAAATCAGAGATCTCAAACTCGAGGCCCTCCAGCTGTTGTAAAACTACAACTTCCATCATGCCAGGAGAGCCTACAGCTATTGGGGCATGCTGGGAGTTGTAGTTTGGCAACAGCTGGAGGGCCACGAGTTTGAGATCCCTGCATTAAATTGTGAGTTGTCTAGTATTGCTTCTCGGCTCCATTAAAGTGAATGGGTGGAGATGCTGCAGTTACCAGCTCCCTCCACTACACAACGGACGGAGTTCCAGAGCTAAACAGCTGATCGGTGGGGGTGCAGGGTGCCCGACCCCTGCAAATCCAATATTGATGACCTATTCTGAGGATAGGACATCTGTATCCAACTGCTGGACCATATTTAAGCTTTTCTTGGGCCCAGATCGATTTTTAATTCTCTGTATGCAAAGAAAATGGGGTTTGAGGTCCAGCTAAACCATGTTTGCTTAAAGGGGTTGTCTCACTTCAGTAAGTGGCATTTATCATGTAGAGAAAGTTAATACAAGCCATTTACTAATGTATTGTGATTGTCCATATTGCTTCCTTTGCTGGCTGGATTCATTTTTCTATCACATTATACACTGCTCGTTTCCATGGTAACAGACCACCTTGCAATCTATCAGCAGTGGCCGTGCTTGCACAGTATAGGAAAAAGCACTAGGCTATCTGCACTCCCATGGTCCCAGCCACCAGAGAAGCTGATGCTTTTTCCTATATTGTGCAAGCACGACCACCACTGATGGATTGCAGGGTGGTCATAACCATGGAAACGAGCAGTGTATAATATGATGGAAAAATGAATCCAGCCAGCAAAGGAAGCAATATGGACAATCACAATACATTAGTAAATGGCTTGTAGTAACTTTCTCTACATGATAAATGCCACTTACTGAAGTGAGACTACTCATTTAAAGAGGTTATTTGGGAAGTATTTAAAGAGGCTCTGTCACCAGGTATTAACCTATGTATTTTAATACATAGGTTAAAACCCCTTAACTTGTACATTTCTCACATACCTTTATTGCAGAGTATAGCGCAGCGGTTGTGCTGAAAAACGAAGTTAAAACATTATGCTAATGAGCCTTCGGAGCACCGGGGGGCGGGCTCTTTCCTCCTGAGCACCACTTCTTCACTGCCCCCCCCGGGCCCGAGGCTCTCCCCCATGCCGAAGTCCACGCCCCTCTGTAAAGTGACTGACAGCGCTAGACCGTTTGGCCTAGCGCTGAAATCCCGCGCCTGCGCAGTCCGATCGCGCCGGCGCATGCGCAATAGCGCTTGCAATGCCGAACACTGCAAGCGCTTCCATCCTTGTGCGCGCGCGCGCCGTCACTTCGCTGAACCCGCCCCCCCCCCCCGCCGTTCTCCGAAGGCTTATTAGCATAATGTTTTAACTTCGTTTTTCAGCACAACCGCTGCGTTATACTCTGCAATAAAGGTATGTGAGAAATGTACAAGTTAAGGGGTTTTAACCTATGTATTAAAATACATAGGTTAAAACCTGGTGACAGAGACTCTTTAAAAAGCAACCGTCCTAGAATGTGAGCAGCACCAATTGCCTCCACTTACAGAGTTACCTAGGGGGGTGAGGAGACTAGGCCTGACTTCACTGCCCTACAATAGATGGTAACGATTAGCACTTCGTACAGTATTAGAATGCATTGGCTCCGATGAGCTGAAGTTATTACTTCACAAAGTCTCATGAGACGTCAGGTAATAACTTCAGAAATTAATTTCTACTGCAAAAAACCTTTGTACCGAAATCGGGTTTGATTCCCCTGGAACCGAACCTGATTTCGGTACAAAGTAATAAGTTTGGCTCATCGGAGCCAATACATTCTAATACTGTACAGAGCGCTCCCCCCCCCGTACAGTATTAAGTTTTATGCGACTCGACTTCGAATGAAGCATCCAAAGTTGATTTGCTCATCCCTAGTAATGATGCGGTCCTGCCTACGATAAGCCATTATGGCTGAGCAGCCTGACAGGAACATTCACCAATATGTAGTATATGCAAGTAGTGGAGCGTAGTGTGTAGTGAGGCCCAGCCACTTTACCCCCAGGCAACAATGTGGTTCCTGCAGTGACCAGGTCTGTCTGGCAGTATGTACACTTCTACATAACTCGGCAGCTTCGGCTCTGAGCACGTGAAATGGGATCTAATGAAGCAATTTTTTTCTTTTTTTATCAGATAGGCGAAAAGAGTCTATTTACAAAGGAGCTGGAGAACGCACTGGAGAGAAACGAGTAGGTGGTTGAGGAATGGTATTTGTCAGTATTGGGTGACTGGTAGAGATGAGCGAACGTGCTCATAACGAGCAGTGTAGCGCTTGGCTCCCCTGCGCTCGCATGGGCGCAGGCATCCGGATCTGTCCTC